>JAJOOH010015370.1:0-41926 GCA_029582605.1 Solanum gracilifrons | reverse complement strand
ACACCGATAAATAGGACTCTACAGACACGGCTTCATAGACTCCCAAGGACTCTTGAACTCTGTGCTCTGATACCAAGTTTGTCACGCCCCGAGCCTACACCCTGGATGTGGCCGGCACTCGAAGACTATGGCTGGCCTCAAACGAACCCTTGGTTTGGCTTACTTAACTCAGTGGAAGACTATAAGCATTAAGAAAGAGATTCACATGCTAAATAACTCAACTATCTCAAAACTAAACTTACTCAAATACCTTAGTCTAATAGCTTAGAATGTTTAAAAGTCAACATTCAACTTGGCCAAAATGGCAACTCAAGTCTTAACATATGAAATGACAAAGTAAACGCATTCGACTACTAACTGTCTATGAAGCCTCTAAAACAAAGAGGGATGTCGGGACAGGACCCCCGATCATCCTAACATCTGAAAGACTAGAAAGCAAATAAAGGAGTCCTCCAGAATGCAAGGAGGCTCACCAAAAGACTTTGAATGCTCAAGCTAGATCAACGAGGCGTTGGATGCTGATCCTAGTTACCTGCTTCTGCATCATAATATGATGCAGGCCAACTGGCATCAGTATATTGAATGTATGAGTATGCGAGTTGGAATGCTAAACATAACAAAGGCTTGAAAAGATTCTAGAAGAAATACCTACTTGGTCTCTTCTCAACTCATGAATAAACTTAACTCAGAATAAAGCAATGAAACACATGCAATATATGAAAAGCTTTATAAAACAGTAAAAGCAACTTAGTTCGTTAAAGAAAATGCAATAACAAACCCAATTGTACTTATATACAAAGTGATATAGTTTAAGTGAGAGTTTCTCTAACCGACAACCACCACTATGAGCCTAAGTTGTGATACAACGTCTTTACCATCACGCTGCCAAACTATCCTATACTTTGCCATCATATAGAACTACTTAACTTATGTGATCATCTAAAAAGTATGACCCATTAATACCTATTATGGCTACATGGTTTATGGAGACTTTAGTTAATATGAGCTCGCATCCCCATATCGGTGCTCAATACTACTCCCAAAAATATACTTAGCTCATATATTTTTAAAACAACTTCTTTCTTTGGTTTGAGGTAATTATTCAAACCTTATCTTAAAAGCTCTCTTGGAATCGATGTTCCCTTTTCTTTCTCAAAATGTGAAAATATTTTCAAACTTCTGGGAATACTTAGTTCCCATATACTTCTTTGAAGAAATGAAACTTCAAATCTTTACTCTTTGCTTAAATTGAACATAAGTCTTAAAACAAAGTTAAAACATATGTGAAAGACTTATCCAAAGATGTGCAAAGACTTGCACGATTGAGATTGCGGTTGTTAGAATCCTATGAAGGAGGATTAGTGGTGATGAATGAGTCTGAATCATCAATAGTGTCAGAAGTGAAAGAGAAACAAGACCAAGACCCTGTTTTGCTTTAATTAAAAGTAAATGTTCATAAGCAAAAAGTGATGTCTTTTGAACACGGCGAAGATGGTGTGTTGAGGTATCAAGGTAGCTTGTGTGTACAAAAGATGGATTAACTCCAAGAGAGGTTCATACAGGAAGCTCATAGCTCCAGATATTTACTCAATCCCGGTTCCACAAAGATGTATCGTGACTTGAGGGAAGTCTATTGGTGGAGAAGTATGAAATTGCAGAGTTCGTCACTAAGTGCCCTAATTGCCAACAAGTCAAAGTATAGCACCAAAGGCCCGGTGGTATGGCTTAGACCATAGATCTTTCATAATGGAAGTGGGAGATGATTAATATGGATTTCATTACTGGGTTGCCTCGGTCTCACAGGAACCATGATTTGATTTGGGTGATTGTAGATCAGATAACCATTTCTTGCCAGTAAATACTACATTTTCGGCAGAAGATTATGCTAGGTTATATATTCAAGAGATAGTCAAACTTCATGGAGTTCCTGTGTCCATCATTTCAGATAGAGGTGCACAATTCACTACACAATTTTGAAAGTCTTTCTAGAAAGGTTTGGGTTCGAAGGTAAATTTGAGTACTACTTTCCATCCTCAGACTAATGGTCAAGCAGAGCGTACAATTCAGACTTTAGAGGACATGTTAAGGGATTGTGTGATCGATTTTAAAGGTAATCGGGATGATCACTTACCTCTCATGGAGATTTCTTTTAACAATAGCTATAACTCTAGTATCCAGATAACTCTCTATGAGGCTCTTTTGGGAGAAGATGTAGATCTCCTATTGGATGGTTTGAGGTTGGTGAAGATGGGTTGATAGGAAAAGGTGAAGATTATTCAAGAGAGGTTGAAAACAGCACAAAGTTGTCAGAAATCCTACTCCGATGTTATGTTAAGAGACTTAGAGTTTGAGGTGGATGATTGGGTTTACTTGAAGGTCTCGCCCATGAATGGTGTTATGAGATTTGGCAAGAAGGGGAAACTTAGTCCCTAATACATTGGTCCTTATAGGATATCCAAGATAACTAGCAATGTAGCTTATGAGTTGGACCTACTGATCTCTCCCCCCGGAGTGAGTCCTTTTCTACGGGATTTAGGGATCTCAGGCGTATTTATATGCCTTAGAACCAAATAACACCCACATTTTGGCCAAGTTCGGAATAATTTTCTATTAATTGATAGTAGTGTCGAGTCATTTGAATTCATTTATACTAACTAACATGATTAGTTGTGTAGGTGAGCTTAAATGAAGAAATGATCATTAAAACATGTATTTGGAAGCACAAAAAGATCCAAGTTAAAAAGCAGCAAGAAAGAAGAACAAAAAAATGAAGATTAAGGAATGTCTGTATCCCATCCGCGTCATGGTGAGGGATTTTATTCTAGGTTGGGAATTTGAATTTGAGATAGAACAGTCTGTACTGTGCCCGCGTCGTGGAGAAGAGAAAATTTCCACAAACTGAATTTTAGCAGGCCCTCGCGTCGCCCCCCAGCTGCCAGATTTGGTTGTTTTGACTTAATTATAAATAAAATAATATTTTATTTCATTAATTATTCTTTTTTTAGGTTTTGAAGAATGGCGATTTTGGGAGCTTTCTCATCTGTTCCTAGGGTTCAATCCTAAACTCTTTTATTTTTTATCTCTTTATGTTATTTAAACATTGCATAATCGAGATTTGTGATATGAGTAGCTAATTTCCCTAGTTCTAAGGTTGTGGCTACTGGATGATTTTATTCTATTGAAGCTTTATGGATTGAAATTAATTATCATATGAATCACTCTTATGTTCTTGTTTTTCGTATTTCGTGCTTGATCACCACTGAAATAAACATCCTGTTTGAATTGAACTCGGGAGAGGGAACAAAGGATAGAACGTTGGGCATGAGGCGCATGGTTTTCTCTTAAGAATTAGAGTTAATTTGTTTCTAGGATAGGGATATACCTAGAGATCGTGCTAGGTTATTAGACATGAAGAAATCATAATGCTCGGTAATTGGTCCAGCCTATCCCTGCTCAACGATGTAGTTAGGCTCCCATTTATCGTAGGTGATTAGAGGTCGGGAGACCATAGATATATTTAACCTTGTGATCCTTGATTCGATAGTTAATTAACATTCATTTAACAAGATAGTATGCATGAATCTTGAAGTGAGCTACAACCCTGGACATTACCCAATCATTGTTCAAACCCTTCTGAAATCGAATCACTTTAGTTAAGCTTTTAATTAAATTTTAGATTATAGAAACATTCACTTCTTAAATCTTGAATACACTTGTTTCTGATTGAGAGTGTTGGTAAAACGGAATTCTTTTAATCTTGAGTCCCTGTGGGTACGATAATCGGCTCTTAATAAGAGCTACTTTAATAGTTGAACGACCACGTACAGTTGCGTGTGTAATTGGATGCAACAAGTTTGGGCGCCGCTGCTGGGGACTTTAGAATTAGAAAGTATTTGATTTCTCTAATTTCTGACATTAAAAAGCAAGTGTTGACAACTTGATCTTCGCTATTCATTTTGCAGGTTGTGTTGACCTTTCAAACTGGAAGACGGCCAGGACTTGGTGGAGCCTCTAGCTGAACCGGAAAGATTTGTTCATTACCGAAGAAGGAAAAGAGGACTCACTTACCTAGTCCCTCTTATTGCTAGTGAACTCATAACTCTTGTAGCAATAGTTGAACGAGAAGAACGTGCATTGATGGCTGAGATGAAAGTGAGAGACGTGGCAATCCTATGTACCACCAGTGTTACTTCATGCATTCAGAAACCTACAGCTGGTGGAAGATTTGAACTAAAGCAGAGTATGGTGCAGCTATTGCACACAAATGGACAGTTCACTGGTTTATCCATGAGGATCCACATGTTCATATCCATAATTTCCTTGAAATCAGTGACACATACACTCCAACTGGAGTGAACTCAGAATACGTGAGGCTCACCTTATTCCCCTCTTCTCTGCTAGGGGAAGCAAAATGATGGTTAAATTCATGGGACGATGTGCATCTTATCAGGTTTTTCCCATATGGGAAAACGGCTAAGTTAAGAAGTGACATACTGCAAAAAGGAGGAGAGAACTTGTACCAGGCTTGGGACAGGTTTAAACCAATGTTGTTGAGTTGTCCACACCATCATCAGGCTAACGAGGTGTTGGTCCATACCTTCATTGAAGGGTTGGAGCCCAACACCAAAATTTTACTTGATTAAGCTGCAGGTGGATAGGCCCTGGAAAAGACTTATGCTGAGTTATTCACCCTGCTGAATAGGATTTCACAAGGTAACCCCGAGTGGAATGGAGGAGGAGCTAAACCGGTAGTGCAAAAGACTATTGGAATGTTGGAGGGAGATGCAGTAACAACGTTAACTTCAATAATTGTTGCAATGCAGAACATGATGAATACACACTTCAGCAACCTATCGTTGAGACAACAGCCAGCTGAGGTAAAGCGGTACACCTTCCACCTACATGGTCTGAGATATGCGGAGGAGGAGACCACAATGTAAAGGTATGTGGGGAAAACCCAAATTATGTAAATTTTGTAGGTAATGCACAACATAGAGGAGATCATCAGAATTATGGGAATCCTACAATCCCAGTTGGCGAAATCATCCGAATTTTTCCTATGGTGGAAACTAAAATCAGACTCAAGGTCAGAACCAATATAGACCCCAGAGGAATGCAGATGGTCATCAATAACAAGGCCAACGAGACCAACCTAATAATCAACAAAGTAGCATGAGCATGGAGGAGATGCTAAAAATGATCATGGCTGATCAAGCTCAACTAGCTGCTGATGTGAGAAATAACCACTTAGCAACCTTGAACCTGGAGAAACAATTTGGGCAATTTGCTAGTGCCCAAAACTCTCGACCTCAAGAAGGTCTGCCGGGTAGCACTGATCTGAATCCCAAGAAAGTGAATGTGGTAGGTACACATAGTGGATTGCAGTTGGAGGAGTTGGCTCCGAAAAAGCAAAATGTTGAATCTGCTAGCAAAGAGGATGAACCCAAGGAGAATGAGATTGTTGCACAAGAAGAAAAAGTGAAACCTATTGTGAAACCACCTCCACCATTTCCTCAGAAGTTTAAAAAAAAGAAAGGAGGACGAATGTTTTGGTAAGTTTCTTTCTCTCTTAAAGCAAGTTCACATTAATTTGCCTTTGGTAGATGTTTTGCAGGTTATACCCCAATATGCAAAGTATGTGAAAGAGATCGTGGCAAATAAGAAGAGGTTGACTGAATATGAAACAGTGGCACTTACTGAAGAGTGCAGCTCCAGAATCCAAAATAAGTTGCCCACTAAACTGAAAGATCCAGATAGCTTTACGGTTCAAATCGCAATAGGGAAGAACATCCATGCTGAGGATTGTGTGACCTTGGAGCGAGTATAAACCTAATGCCAACATCACTGTATAAAAAGTAGGGGTTGGGTAGTCCTAAACCCACCACCTTTATCTTGCACTTAGCAGATCGATCAATTGCTAGACCAGAGGGTATTATGGAAGATGTCTTGGTCCAAGTGGGATCTTTGATATTTTCGATATATTTTGTGGTAATGAATTTTGAGCCAGATCCTGAGGTTCCTTTCATCATGGGAAGACCTTTCTTGACCACAGGGCGTGCTATGATAGATGTAGTAGCCGATGAACTGACTATGCGGGTGCATGACAAAGTGGTAGTGTTTGATGTCTACAAGGCGTTGAAACTACCAGCCGTGTATGAAGAGTTGTCTACTATAACAATGATAGATCTTGAAGAAAAAGCTCGTTATATTTCATCCAAAGACCCGTTGGAGCGTGTACTAGTGGGACATGATATCTATGGGGATGCTGAAGCACAGAAGATGGTACAGTTTTTGGATGTGTCGAGTGTGGGCATATCAAGATATCACTAGGAGCCGTTGAATAGGGTGTTGGGACCTCCACCCAAACCTTCGATCGAAGAGGCACCCAAACTGGAGCTAAAAACATTGCCAGCTCACCTCAGGTATGCATTTTTGGGTGAAGATAAGACCTTACATGTTACTTTGTTTGTAGACTTTTCTGAATCACAGGTGGAAGCAACATTGAGTATTCTGAGGAAGGGAAAAAATAGCTCTAGGCTGGTAGATGTCTGACATTCACGAGATAAGTCCAACGTTATGTATGCATAATATTTACATGGAGAAAGGTCACAAGCCGAGTGCACAATACCAACGGAGACTTAATCCAGTAATGAAGGATGTGGTAAGGAAATGGGTGATAAAGTGGTTAGATACAAGGATAGTGTACCCTATATCTAACAGCAAATGGGTGAGTTCGGTACATTGTGTGCCCAACAAGGGTGATATGACAGTGATAACGAATGAGAAGAATGAGTTGATCTCTACAAGGAGAGTAACTGGGAGGCATATCTGCATGGACTACATGTAATTGAATGATGCCACCAGGAAGGACCATTATCTGGTGCCATTTCTTGATCAGATGTTGGACAAACTAGCAGGACAAGAATATCATTGCTTCTTGGATGGCTACTCAGGTTATAATCAGATAGTCATTGCACCAGAGGATCAGGAGAAAACTACCTTCACTTGTTCGGATGGCACCTATGCATTCAAACATATGCCATTCGGATTGTGCAATGTACCTATGACATTCCAGAGATGCATGATAGCAACCTTCTATGATATGGTGGAGGATGTTGTTGAGGTGTTCATGGATGACCTCTCGGTGTTTGGTGAGTCTTTTGATGTTTATTTGACTAATCTTGACAGGGTCCTTGCAAGGTGTGAAGAAATGAATTTGGTGTCGAACTGGGACAAGTGTCATTTCTTAGTTCGAGAAGGGATTGTACTGGGGCACAAAGTCTCAAGAAATGGGCTGGAAGTTTATAAAGCTAAGGTGGAGGTCATTGAGAAGTTGCCACCACCCATCACTATGAAGAGAGTTTGAAGTTTTCAGGGACACGTCGGGTTTTATAGAAGATTCATCAAGGACTTTTCTAAGATTGCAAGGCCCATGTATAGCTTATTGGAAAAGGAGGTGAAGTTTGTATTTGATGAAAGTTGTAAGCCTAATAACTTAGTCAGACTTACCCAGAACCCTCATTATCCAAAAATCATCCAAACTTGGAGCAAAAAGAAGAGGAAAAGTTTACCAAACCTCCCAAGAACAAGGAATATTGTTCTTCAAAGTTCATCCCTAAAATCAAAGGATTTCTATGTAGATTTTATCACCAGGTATGTGGGATTTCAATAGTAGGTTCCTTTAATCCACTAGGTCCCTAGAATTCAGTCAGATTCTTGATTCTCTATACCTTATTTAGACCTAGGGTTTCTAAAACCTGAGAAAATTGTTGTGATTTAGTTGTTGTAGTATTCCTAATCGAATTAGCTTATTTCTTAGAAAATTTGCTATGTTCCTTGCATGAAACTCAGAACCCTAGTTGTATAATTTTTTTTAGTTCATGAATTATATTTCCTCAGTAAAACAGATAATCAGCTCTAGATTCGAATGTTAAATTATCAGTACACAAATGAGCATTCTCATATTTGCATGTCAGTATTTTGAGCTATCCAATATTTCAGTTATTTTGTGTCATATACATATTCACTTGGGAGTAGACTTAATACCGAGTTGGACTAGGGTTCAGCGTACCCTCATAATCCCAGAACTACGTGCCCCTGTAGGAGTATAAGTCCCCTCTGTGGGCATCAGATTTAGTGATCACGCTAGTCATGCCTTTATACCCCTGGCAAGGTATATTGGGTCCTCTGGATGGGCCATATACATTGGCCTCCACGTTTAGCTCACATGGTTTTATGTTGGTTAATAGTAGCTCCCACAGTCAGACTATAGTGTGTTTGACCATGTATTCAGTTTATACTTCAGTGTTCAGGCTCAACATGTTATGTTCATGATTAGTACTTGGTCATTGCATTTAGCATAAATTTTCAGTTATATTTCGGTATTCATGTTTTGTTCAGATTATATCATTGATCAGTTATGCTTTGTTCAGCTTATCAGTACATTCCAAGTACTAACACATATTTGCGCTACATCCTTTCATGATGTAGGTTTAGGTATTCAGCATCCAGATCACTCTTAGATCGACTATCGGTCCACTTTCAGCAGGTTCAATGGTGAGTCCTCATTTTCTGACGACAATAGACATGCTTTCATTTTAGTCGTTATTTTTAATTTTCAGTTTGTTAGAGTTAGCTGGGGGGCATGTATCTATTCAGTTAGAGGATTTTTTTAGACATAATAGTAGACTCAACTTTAGTTTTTAAGTGATTGTTCAGTATCACTGATCTTGGGCATATTTATATGCCCAATTACTACAAATTACCCATCTTTTAACGTAGGTTTAAGGACATTCACGAATCTAACTGACATTTTTTACTTAGGATTGCAATGATTGCATACTAATATACACAATTAGCTATTTTGCAGGGTTCCTAAGAGAAGCATTGGAATCGTGAAAGAAAAGGAGTTGAAGACAACAAGTGACGCCAGGAGCAAAGGCTAGAGCGGCACCTCAGCACCACTGGTGTAGCAAAGGCGCACGCGCCAGGCCAAAATTTACTTGGGCCGTATTTTGGTACACTGTCAGCGTGGCTCCCAGCCTGCCAGGCGCGATATGGGTGCGACACCCCAAGGCAATGCGAACTTTTTTGGTGAAAGTTGGGTTAAAATAGGATTCCTTCTTGGGCTAACTTTGGAAATACTTTTCCTAAACAATTTTATTTTATGGTTCTGAATATTATGAGTGGCTAAACGCTCTAGTTCTGGGCATGTAGCTTCGGATTGAATGTTGAATATTTAAGGTTTTTGAATTAATTCTTCGTTATCATTATAAGTTACTTTTATACTCTTGCTTTATTTCATGCTTGATCACCATAGAAATAAATCTATTGTTTATTCTTAAAATTGAGAGAGGAGAGGGTAGATAGACCAAAGAATATAGAAAGCTCAATCATCCATTGAGTTGATGTGTGTTCAGGAGTGACACCCAGATGAACAACTTGCTTGGTTACAAAATAAGATGAAATATAAATGCTCGCCAACTAGGCTTGTCTATCCCCTCTGAACGATGTAGTTAGAACATCTAATTGGAGTAGGCGACTAGAGGTCGAGAGACCCGACTCATACAATTAAACTTGTAAACCAATAACTTGATAACCAAAATTAGTTCTATGCCGAAGATATGATACATGAAATTCATTGCATGTTGCAGCCCTGGAATTGTCTTTTACTTGCTTGAAACATCACTTTAAAGTCGTTCACAATTAGTTACTTTTAGTTATTGCATAAATCGTAGTAGTATTTAATAATCATCAAACTCTTTTGAAATGGTTACTTTCATTTAATTGTTGAATTGGATATTGAATATAAGTTGATCATAAGTCCCTTGGGAAAGAAAACTTGTTTCTTCAAGAAACTATATTACTTGAGCGACCACATACATTTGCGTATATATTGGAGAGCAACAAGTTTTTGGCGGCGCCGCTGCCAGGGAGTTCTAGTCAGGAAACCACAAATTTGCCGCCTCAAATATTTGGCAAACAAGAGCTTAAATGCACTATGAAGAGGATTGGTATGAATGTCAACAAAAATCCAAGTATCTAGGTGATGAGTGTATCGATGAGGAGAGATTGCGTCAAGAATTTCCACACATTCACACCTAAGTCCATGATTTGGGTTTCCAATATGTCTTCGTGGATCAAGGTGAGTATAATTTAAGCTTAGTATGCGAATTTTATGCAAATTGAAATACCCATCGTTTGGAGTTAAACAAAGGGCTAATTAGGGATAGTCGGGTGAGATTTACTGTTGAAGCATTGAATGAATTTTTGGGTACACCTAATTGTGACAATACTAAATATCTGGCGAGGATTGAATGACCCCCTTATCGTGATATTAGGCATACTTTGTGTGGGGCAAATTCTATTGCGCGGTGGGATAGGATTAGACACACGGGTCGTCATTCGACTCTCCACTACGGCCACTTAAATTTGGAGGCTTGTAGTTGGTTTAAAATTGTGTATAGTACCTTACTACTGTGTAATCATACGACCGAGGTCACTAGAGATAGAGTAGTGCTAGTATACCATTTCATGAAGGGGATGTCGGTGAATATTGAGGCTATTTTGAAGCAAATTATGCTTAAGTTTAGGACAAATAAGAGATTGTGTTTCTATTATGGAAGAATCATTACTAGGTACCTCCGGGTTTTACTAATTGAGGAGGAAGTTCATGATGTGTGCCCCCTTCCATACCCCACATCTAGTGTGCCGCTTGGCTGATGTCACACGAACTAAAGCACACGATCCATCCCAAGGGCCCATGTTGACTATTGTTGATAGGCAAGCCCATGATGATAGTTGGATAGGTTGCATATTTGGAATGGCTGAGCTAGAACTGCGGATGGGTGGTCGTCTGGTGACTAAGGATGAGCTGGCAACACTAGCAGAGCGCTACCCTTTGAAAGATAGTGCATTATGCATGTGTCGGATGGGCCCAGCTTTCCAAGAACCCATTGATGATGATGATGCCACAACTGATGATGAGGATTACTAGAAGGAGGATGAGTCGGATGATACTGGCCCCGGAGATGATGATACTGATGCAGGAGATAGAGATAGTGTTGCAGCCTCGATGGCTATGGATTTTGCTACCAATGTTGCAACCCAATGATTTGAAGTACGTGGCCTAGAGACTGACAAAGAGTTCTCTTTTACCTTTTCACTTTGTTTTACTTTGCACACTGAGGACAATGTTTTGCTTAAGTGTGGGGTGGAAGTTCAACTTTATTGTACATAGTTTAATGCTTTATCGAGTTTTTTTTAACTATAGGAGGGTTCCTCGGCTTTTGTTTTTGGTTCTTTTCCCGAGGATAGTCCCATTGAACCGACTAGGAATAGTTTACTTTTTAGTGTTGAGTCTTAGAGTAGTTATAGGAGTGACAGTTCCCGATGATGGATGGATGACGACCGTCTTAGAGGAAAATTAGTCACTAGGAGTATAGCAGTCTAAAACCGACCTTTTTGGCACTTTGAAACCTTGTCTTGATAGTTGGGTAGACGTCATGGGTGGTAACAATTTCCTTGCAATATTGAAATGGTGACCTTGAAAACAAGCATACTCTCTTTGTCCTGACTCTAAATGAAAAAAAATAAAGACTATGGGCTTAATTGTGTGGAAAACACTGTAATGCATTTTATGTGAGCATGCTACAAGTGTTATGTCCTTATGTGTGTTGTGATGCCATGTGTGGAGAGTACTTGTTTAGTTTTTGCACTGAATAACATCTAGAACATGCCCCGAGTGTGCCTAATGTGTAACTTGTGTGATTTGTGGAATATGGTTGAGGCGTTTCTTTGAATAGCCAAGTTTAAATCCTTTTGTGTGCCTCCCAATGAAATATCCTTAGTATAGCCCATTGAGCCTTTTAGCCTTGATTTTTTTCTAAGCTACTTAATTGAGTCGAAACCCTTTTATTGATACCATTAGTTTTGATCCCTAAGTAATCCTTAATGCACTATGTTAAGATGAAAAGGCGAACAATGGTGAAAGTGAATAGGGTGAAAATGCTTAGTTTTGTGGTGAAAAAAGAAAAGAGGTAGAAGAATGATTCCCCATAAGTTCCTAAATCTTTGATTGGCCCTGGACCCTTGGACATTGTGCACTTCGACTAAGGTTAAAAGCCTAAGTTGAAGGTGGCTAATTCGGAAAATATCTTAATAATGGCCCTGGTCCTTGCATGGACAATGTGCACCTTAACTCGGGAGAAATCCATAAGTTGAAGGTGGCTATAGTTAAGTTTGAAAAAAAGAAAAGAAAAAGGGGTGTGTACAAAATAAGGGCTCAAGTGAAAAGAGGGCAATAGTTTAAGTTCAATTGGAAAAATATGTATAAGGGGGGATCAAAGGGAAAAGAAAAAGTTGTGAATGTTAGCAAGAAAAATCAAAACATGTGCATTAGGGAGGATAAGTCACTAAATTGTGCCCAAATGTATCCTTCCTTACCTAAAGCCGACATTACAACCGAATGAAATTTCTCTTGATTATATGAGGAACACTTTGTGTAAATTATAGTACATTAAGGGCAAGCTTATAGCATGTTAGGATATGTGAAAACATCATTTGTGAGTGTGAGAGTGAATTTTCCAAAAAAGAGTCTTATGATAGTAATACAATGGTGTACTTAAAATAGTGAGGGCATTCATGTCACATGTTTGGTGCATACTCTTGTTGGTTGTGTCTCTATGATATTGCATTAGCCCGGAATTATTCAAAAAAAGTCATTCATCGAGGTTGTGAAGTGTTGATTGGTAGACAATAATTAAGAGTGGAAATTATTGCATGTAGTGTGAGCCACAAGATCATGATTAAATATGTTTGGCCGACTGTAGATCATGGTGAGGAGTCCAAGGGTTAAAAGTGTGATTTAATAACATAGAGTTTGTTCGAGGACTAACAAATGTTTAAGTGTGAGGTAGTTATCTTGGGCATATTTATATGCTTAATTACTACAAATTACCCATCTTTTAACGTAATTTTAAGGACATTCACTAATCTAACTGACATGTTTTACTTAGGATTGCAATGATTGAATACTAATAAACACAATTAGCTATTTTGCAGGGTTCCTAAGAGAAGCATTGGAAGCTGGAAGGACAAGGAGTTGAAGACAACAAGTGATACCAGGAGCAAAGGCTGGTGCGGTGCCCTAGCACCTCTGGCCTAGCAAGGGCGTAACGCGCCAGGATAAGATTTACTGGGGGCTGGATTATGGCAAACTGGCAATGTGGCAACCCAGCCTGCCAGGCGCGATTTGGGATTAACACCTCAAGGCAATGCGGACTTTTTGGCAAAAGTTAGGTTAAAATAGGATTCCTTCTTGGGCTAACTTTGGAAATACTTTTCCTAAACTCTATAAATAGGACCCTAGGTTTATTTTATAAAAGTTCGACTCTTTTTGTTGTGCAAGAGCAAGAATTCAAGTGTTGTAATAGGTTTCGATTCTCTAACCCTATTTTATTTTAAAAATCGCATGAATAATTATATTTTGCGGTTTTTTAATATTATGAGTGGCTAAACGCCCTAGTTCTGGGGGTGTAGCTATGGATTGAATGTTCAATATTAAAGGTTTTTTAATTAATTCTTGGTTATCATTATAAGTTACTTTTATTTTCTTGCTTTAGTATTTCATGCTTGATCACCATAGAAATAAATCTATTGTCTATTCTTAAAATCGAGAGAGGAGAGGGTAAATAGACCACATAATATAGAAAGCTTGATCATCCATTGAGTTTATGTGTGTTCAGGAGTGACGCCCGGATGAACAACTTACTTGGTTACAAAACAGGATGAAATATAAATGCTCGCTAATTAGGCATGTCTATCCCCACTCAACGATGTAGTTAGAACAGCTAATTGGAGTAAGCGACTAGAGGTCAGAGACCCGACTCATACAATTAACCATGTAAACCAGTAACTTGATAACCGAAATTAGTTTTGTGCCTAAGATATGATACATGAAATCCATTGCATGCTGCAGCCTAATGAGTCCATAAATTGGACTCATTTAGCGCTTTATGTTAATAGAAATAGTGTCCTTGAATGTTTGTTTTATCTTAATACTTGATTAAAATGCTGAAGTTTCAGGTATTTGAAGTTTTAGTGGAAGCATAGACAATTAGGTGCAAAACGGAGCAAATAGGGCTTGAAAAGAACAAGAAATGGAATCCTACGGATCGTCGAGTTCAACTTGGTGAGTCGTCGAAACAATATGCACTGCTCTTTGTTCTAGTAAGCGAAGCCTTGAATAAAGTGGATCAAAAGGCGAGGAAAAAAGCAATCAGCGAGTCGCCGATCAGTTCCGCGAAGCAGTACTGTACCGCCCAATGATCCAGAATGCAAGGATGCTAAAGGCAAGACACTAAAGGCGATGAGTTGACCAAAAGGCGGATCACCGAGTTCATCGGCGATCTCTACTAATGTCGTCGAACAATACTCCACAGCACAATCTATGAAAACTATAAATACTAGTTAGAATTGTAGTCTTGGTGGGGAACAACTATTATTATTATTTTCACTTTAGAACATACTTTAGTTGATATTTTTCTCTCAAGTTTGGAGAGGGATTTCTGGAGACTTGAAGAAAGGAGTTCTTCTTCCCCAAGTTGGAAGTGGGTCTTCTCTATTTATTTTCCTTTGCTTAATTTAAGGTTTAATTTCTTATACCCAGTTGATTTCATTATCATGTTAGGTATAATTTCTTATTTCTTGATGAGTGGCTAAAAACCCCCCTATTCTTGGGGTGTGATTTAGCAAATATGGGTTGATATTCTTGTTGGGTTTTGCTTGCTGATAGGTTAGATGTATTTTAATGGTGATTTAACCTAGTGGTTATGGTTTAATCTACAGGGTTCGTAGTTGCATATACAAAGCCACCCATGTGTTTTTGGCTTGCCCGAGAGCGAGGCGCGAAACCAAAACCACTAGACTGATGGCCTAAGGAGTGGGTCAACATGAGGTTCAACCCGAGAGGGTGAGCCCTAGTCCCATATCCTACCACTCAGCTGAAGAGAGTGAGTTGGGTAAGGCGTAAGCTAGTCTTCATGCGATAAATGGGTGTCCGAAAGGAACGCATTTTAAACGGGGCAAGTTGCCCGAGAGGGAACTTATTTCCATTTAAAGCTTAGCCTAGTCACTATTATTTTTCAAATTTCCAATCGAAAGCATGTACCCAACAATTTATCTCAACTTATATTGCGGTCACATTCTAAGAACCTTTCCCCATACTTGATTTTCTTGTTTATTTTGTTGTTTTAGTACTTGTTAAAAAAAACCCTTTGAAATTTGACACTTTTGTGTCGCCCCCTCTAATTTACAATGTATTTTATCGCAAATGTCTTTAGCTAGAACTAGTTAGAATGTAAATTCTATTTTTCTATCAATTCTCAAAACCGCTCCCTTGGGACACGACCCCAACCCTTCGTTGGGTTACTATACTATCGACGATCATAGACACTCATATCGTAGGATAGTGTCGTTGGTCATGATAAGCATCAAAATGGCATCGCTGCCGGGGAGTGGTGTTATTTGAGAATTTTTAGTTCACTAGAATTTCCGTCTTATTAATCGTAGATTATTAATTTTACTCTTAGTCTAGTTTTTCTTTAAGTTTTTGATTGTATGTAATCCCAATGATCATTGGCAAGAATTTCTGGTTTTCTTAGTTTTAGCTTTACTAACTTAATTTTTAGCTTTGCTTTGCTTGTTTGTGTTGAAAACAGAAATTATGAGTGAGGGCGTAGGGGACAGTTACCACGCAAACAACCCATTGAATATTGACTTGCACCGAGATGACATTGACGATATTAATAGTGTTTATGACCCCGCTCCATTGGGTGAGATAAGTGCAATTCGTTTGCCGCAGGGTGGTGGAAACGGAAATTTGAAGTCACTAGCACAACACTCCATCTCATACATTCAAGGGGCCTATATGGAGGATTGGATCATCACATGAACATATCCAAAGCTTTTTGGATGTATGTGCTCCGTTGTCATTCAAAAATTGGTCGCAAGAAGTCATCAGGCTTCGCTTATTCCCATTGGCACTGACACCAGCAGCCACTACATGGTTGTCTGAGCTTCCCAAAAGTTTTATCACATCATGGAAAGAATTAGTCATAGCTTTCCATAATAGATTCTTTACCCCGTCAAAAATGATGAAATTGAGGGACGACATTCAGAATTTCAAACAAAAAGTGAGTGAACCAATTCATGAGTCGTGGATTAGATATAAAAAATATCTGCGAACATGCCCAACACATGGGCTGCCAAGTGAGTTGCTACTCCAATATTTTTACCGAAGTCTTGATTCAGTCAACAAAGGGATAGTTGATCAATTGGTTCAAGGCGGCATAATGCTACAACCCTTTGAGGTGGCCTCATTTCTCCTAGATGGTATGGCGACAATAAATCAATCTTGGTACACCAAAGAAGATCAAGTCTCCCCTCTGTTTTTCAAGCTGATGCAAGAGCAACTCGATAAAGAAAAAGAGAGGGATGAAAACATCAAAAAGATGTTGTCTCAGATGAAAGATTTACAAGAGCACATGAAATGTAACTGTGAAGTGTTTCGCGCAGAGGGGGGTTCTTTTTCTGATAACTTGAAATCGGGAGGGAATCAAGGTCGGAACCACAGAAGGAATGAGGAGGGTTTCCACCCGCACTATCAACTGCGGGTTGGAAATCAAGGTTGGAACCATCCTAGAGGTGAAGAACCTAGGCGATATTTGCAAGAGTGGACTGAGCATAACGATCATGAAGATTACCAAACTCAATTGAGTGACAGCCCGACATCAAGGGGGAGTGATAGCAGCCCTAGGGTGAATGATCTACTAACATGAATTCTTGAGAGAAAGTTGAAGGCTCTGATAATTTGCTAAAGGGAATGAGAGATGAATTTTCTTCGCTAAATAGTAAAGTGAACTCTCATGCTAATGCCATCAAGATTCTGGAAGGTCAATTGAATCTCCTATCAGCCCAACTAACAACCAAGATGCCAAAGGAAAATGAGGAAGAAGAGCTGGCTGTAATTACCCGTAGCGGGAATGTAGCGATAGGTAATGAAGAAGAAGAGCGTGAGGAAAATCAGGGTGGGGAAGAAGCAGAAATTACCGATCATCAAATCCTCGGCCAGAAAGCACAAGAAGGAATGAATCAGCATAATGAAACTCCAAAAATAATACAACCCTTAGCCAAAATACCTCCACCTTTTCCCCAGCGTTTGAAAAAGAAGAATGAAGATGAGAAGTTTAAAAAATTCTTGTATGTGTTCAAGAAGTTGTCCATCAACCTTCCTTTGGTGGAAGCATTGCTGGAGATGCCAGGGTATGCTAAATTCATGAAAGAGCTAGTCACCAAGAAGAGGATCTTGGATTATGAAATGATTGAAGTGCCTCATAGTTGCAGTGCGATCGTGAAAAATGAGTTAATCACTAAAAGAGAAGACCCTGGTGCTTTCACCATCCCGTGTACTGTTGGAATTCTCCAATTTTCCAAGGCTTTATGTGACCTAGGAGAAAGCATCAACCTGATGACATACACCATATACAAGCAACTTGGATTGGGAGAACCAAAGGCAACTACAATGAGACTTCTCATGACAGATCGATCGATCAAGCATCCTATTGGGATCCTCTACGATATCTTGGTCAAAGTAGATCGGTTCATATTTCCAGCTGACTTTGTGATTTTAGACTGTGACATTGATGTTGAGGACCCCATTATTTTGGGAAGGCTATTCTTAGCAACCGGCAGAGCATTAGTGGATGTTAAAAGTGGCAAGTTGAAATTCCGTGTGAATGATGATGAGGTAACTTTTAACATATGCAAATCCATGTAACAACCAAGTGATATCCATGTAGTGTCTACTGAAGATGTTATAGATGAGGCAGTGGCAAGTGTGAGCCATATGCTGCGCAAGAATGAGCCTCTTGAGTTAATACTTGCAAATCATGACGAATCGTAAATTCAGGATTATGATGAAATGATTGCAGCCCTAACTAGGTAAGGAGCATATGCACAAAATCCAATTAAGTTGGATATCGACCTAAAAAACCGATGCAGCCCACCTGCAAAGCCATCAAATGAAGAGCCGCCAACTCTAGAACTGAAAGTACGCCCATCTCATCTCAAGTATGTTTTCTTGGGAACTAACAACACTCTGCCAGTGATTATTGCAGCAAATATGAGTGAAGGTCAGGTAAAAGTGCTTGTTGAAGCACTGCAGAAGCACATAAAAGCGATCGGATGGACCATAGCTGATATCATGGGCATCCCGCCCGGTATTTGCACCCATAAGATTCGGCTGGACAGTGAATACAAACCCAGTGTGGAGCATCAGCGAAGGTTGAACCCCCGATGCAAGAGGTAGTAAAAAAGGAAATCATCAAGTGGCCTGATGCAGGAATAATCTATCTGATTTTAGACAACGAATGGGTCAGCCCAGTGCAATACGTACCAAAAAAGGTTGGCATAACAGTGGTCCCAAATGCTAAAGGAGAGCTTGTGCCGACTAGACCTGTAACGAGATTGAGGGTGCGCATGGATTATCGAAAGCTGAATTCATGGACTGAAAAGGACCATTTTCCAATGCCCTTCATAGACCAGATGCTTGACAGGTTATCAGAGAGAAGATCAAGAGAAAACCACTTTCACATTCCCTTATGGGACCTTTGCATTCATAACGATGCCATTCAGACTTTGTAATGCAGTGGCAACTTTTCAACGATGCATGTTGTCCATCTTTGCGGATATGGTTGAGGACTCTCTGGAAGTCTTCATGGATGATTTCTCAGTCGTGGGGGACACATTTGAAGAATGCTTGACACATTTAGAGCGAGTTCTCCAAAGGTGTGTGGAAACTAATCTAGTCCTAAATTGGGAGAAATGCCATTTCATGGTGAAAGAAGGCATTGTTCTTGGGAATAAAGTGTCGCAACAAGGGCTAGAAGATGACAAAGCAAAAATTGAGGTTATTGAGAAACTACTACCACCAATCTCAGTAAAGGGAATTCGCAGTTTCTTGGGCCATGCAGATTTCTACCGGAGATTCATTAAGGACTTCTCAAAGATTGCACAACCGCTATGCAAACTCTTAGAGAAGGAAGTGAAATTCTAATTTGATGACGCTTGTATGGAAGCATTTAAATGTTTGAAGGAGAAATTGATTTCCACACCAATTATCATCAGCCCCAATTGGCCAGAACTATTCGAAGTAATGTGTGATGCGAGTGGGATGGCATTAGGTGTAGTATTGGGACAAAGGCGTACCAAACTGTTTCACCAAATTTATTACACAAGAAAGACTCTAAATAGTGCCCAGCGAAACTACACAGTCACTGAACAAGAGTTGCTAGCAGTGGTCTATGCTTTCGAAAAGTTCTGGGCATACTTGCTAGGCACTAAAGTAGTTGTTCATACAAACCATGCAGCACTCCGATACCTCATGGCAAAAAAGGATGCGAAGCCAAAACTGATAAGATGGGTGCTACTCTTGCAAGAATTCAATTTTGAAGTAAAAGATCAAAATGCGTGTGAGAATCAAGTTGCAGATCACCTATCGCGGTTAGAGAGTAAAGCAGGTACTGAGCAGGAAAAGGAAATAAATGACTCATTCCCAGACGAGCAAATATTCGCACTGTCACTCACATATGTGCCATGGTATACTGACTTTGCAAACTACATCGTATGTGGGTTGATTCCCGATGAGTTAAACTCTTACCAACGAAGGAGGCTCATATTTGATGTTAAAAGATACTTCTGGGACGAGCTATACTTATTTCGAGAATGTGTTGATCATGTCATAAGAATGTGTGTTCCGAAAGAAGAATCAACAGAGATCCTCCATGCCTGCCACACATCACCAGTCGGGGGTCATCATAGTGGAAATCTTACCGCAGCTAAGATTCTCCAAAGTTGTTATTATTGGCCTTCTCTTTACAAAGATGCCCACGATTTTGCAAAGAGATGTAATCAATGTCAGCAGCAAGGTAGAGTGTCAAGATGACACGAGTTACCCCTTACACATATTTTGGAAATCAAACTATTCGATGTGTGGGGAATTGATTTCATGGGCCCATTTGTTAACTCGTTTGGAAACAAGTATATCTTAGTAGCTGTGGACTATGTGTCAAAATGGGTGGAGGTTGTCACACTCCCGAATAATGAAGGAAGAACCGTTGTCCAATTTTGAAATCCTACATCTTTGCACGGTTTGGCACTCCAAGAGCAATCATTAGTGATGGAGGATCGCATTTTTGCAATAAGTGGTTTTCTAGTGCATTGAGCAATACGAGTAAAAAACAAGGTCGCCACTCCATATCACCCCCAAATGAGCGGACAAGTTGAGGTGTCAAATCGTGAGATCAAAAGCATTATATCCAAGACAGTAAACGGTAGCAAAACCAATTGGTCTAGAAAGCTTGACGATGCCCTATGGGCATATCAGACTGCTTATAAGACACCTATAGGAATGTTCCCATATCAGCTAGTTTTTGGTAAATCATGCCATTTACCTATTGAGCTAGAACACAAAGTCTTATGGGCATTGATAGCTCTGAATTTAGATTGGACAAAGGCTTCAAGGGAGAGGTTGGACCAGTTAAATGAAATAGATGAGTTCAGGCTCAGATCTTACGACATCTCAGCCATTTACAAAGAGAAAATGAAGAAATGGCACGACACACGGATAGTACAGAAGGAATTCAATGTGGGAGATTGGGTGTTATTGTACAACTCACGACTAAGGCTATTCCCAGGGAAGCTAAAATCCAAATGGTCTGGGCCTTACAGAGTGACATGAGTGTTCACCAATGGTGCCATAGAATTTGAAGGTAAAGAGGGACCCCCCATTTAAATTTAACGGACAACGTTTGAAGCTATACCATGGGGACTGCCAGGAAATCGCTTTAGTTAAAGAATTGTATCTGGAGGATGCTTGATAGTATTCCTACGTCGAGCTACGACGTTAAAAAAGGCGCTTATTGGGAGGCAACCCAAGATTCTTATCAATTACATCTCTTTGATAAAATAAGAATGTGTCAATTGTGCAGATAGAAACGTGGATAGTGAACGAACAGTGCAAATAGGCGCACCACAAGTCCATTCAACGACACGCAGAAAGAATCGGCAAGCTCAGGACATCTTTAGCGAACCGCCGACTAATTCAGTGATCGCACTATTAACCTTCATTTGAGCGCTCCCAGTCTGGGTTTGGAGTCTGTAAAACTCGGCGCACGTAAAAAAAATTAGCGGCGAATCGCCAACCCTATAGGCGAGAATAATGCAAATCGCTGTTCAGACTCACCTGCAACCAGAGGTCCTATAATCTTTTTCGAGGAAGCTAAATATTCGGCATGCCGCCGACTAAACAGGCCAGTATAATTAATGTCACTGAATAGGTGATAACTGGAAAGTCCTCCAAGCAAAGGTTTCAAAGTGTCCAATTTACTGCTTACCTTACTTTTTCATACACCCTAACTCACACTTGCACGCTAGTTTTATATTTCATGTATTATTAGAATATTTGCGTTGCTAAATTTTCTCAGTTGTGGATTGCATGGCAGCCGAGCATCTTCACACAAGGTTGGTCTTTCAACACCCCGAGTTATTTTTGAGAGATCTAGCCTCATTTGCAACTAGTTCATCAAAATATCTCTGGGTCAACTGGTTTATTTTATCGATTCCCATTTAACACTTATTACTTGCATTTGAGGACAAACGCTCTTTATTTGTGGTGGGTGAGGCCCACACCTTTTGTGTTGACATTCATGTTTTGTTCTATATATATTTGGGTTGTTTGCTCAAAGTTGTGTTTTGAATACTGCTTTTCTGTGGTTGTTTGAGCTCATGGCTCCTGTTGTTCTAATTGAAAATAATTTTGATCCTTTCGAAAAAAACATTTAGCCACCTCTTGTGTTGAAAGTGGTTGTTCTTTTGCAAAAAAATTTGAGTCTCAGTTTCGATCAATACCGATGACTTGAATAGTGCTCCCAATTGAACAAACATGAATGCACGGCTACAACGAGGCCAAATGAAGTTACATAGACAATATGTGCCCTCTTTGCATTTCGTTGTGACTAGCCATTTATTAAATTGATTCTCTTGTGATGACCGTTGCACACTAGCAAACGTGTGTAGTCTTGCTTGACTGAAGTATCGATGCCTTGTGTGTTTAGCTTACTTTGAACCTTGCATGAATAACCCTAGATTTTGCCCTGTTAGTCTGATTGATTTAGAAAGGTGTACTCTTGAGATGATCTTAGGAAATTTTAAAGAGTGTGAGCCAATTTGGCATATACCTCTTTTTGTGACCTACCTGTGAGCGTATGAAACTCTTTTGAAAACCTTGAGCCTTACCTTTCTTTCGAAGAACCTTGATAAACCCTAGACCTTACTTGATCCACTACCTATAATCCTCTTGATTTGTGGTTTAGTGAATAGCCAACTTAGGACAAAGGAAAAGGAGAAGTCAAGAAGTGCTATAAGAAGTCCCCATTTACCCATGTTGCAGAACAATGGAGCCCTTAAAAAAAATATTGAAAAAGAAATTTGTGAAATAAAGTACAAAGGATATTGGAGTTCCAAGCAACTCATGGGGAGTGAATAAAAGGATGACTTAAAAGCATTAGGAAAAACAGTGATAAAGAAACAGAAGGGAATGCTTTGAGAATACCACATCTCACGAGGAAAAAGTCACTAAGACTAAATAACCATACCTTTGCACTCAGCCTTGTTACAAGCCTTAGAAAGACCTTTTTTATCTTGAGTAAGCTAGATCGAAAGTCAATTGGAAAATAAGGGCAAACCTATGGGTGAAAACATGCATTTTGTTCCTCTTTTTGAGTGTGAGCGTTGTATCTGATTCCTGATCTTAAATTGACTCATATCTGTGTATGAATATGGAATCATTCTTTGTGCAAGGGCATTTAGATAATTTTGTGGAGCTTGAACTTGCACAAGCAAGTATTGCGAGCATGAGAATCTTTGGTGATGGTGTGTCACAATTTGAATCTGAGTACACAATTGATCCTTGCATAAGTAAATTGAGTCTTGTTGTGTGCATTCATGATTTAGTCTTGTGTAGCACTGTTTCAAGCACCCTCTTTGAATGGCTGAACTTGAGTTTGCTTGAGGACAAGCAAAAGTTTAAGTTGGGCGTGTTGATGAGTCCACAAATTGAACTCATTTAGGGCTTTATTTTAATAGAAATAGAGTCCTTGAATGCTTGTTTTATCTCAATACCTGATTAAAATGCTGAAGTTTCAGGTATTTGAAGTTTTAGTGGAAGCATAGACACTTAGGCGCAAAATGGAACGAATAGGGCTGAAAAGAACAAGAAATGGAATCATGCAGATCGCCGAGTTCAACTTGGAGAGTCGCCAAAACGACATGAACCGCCCTTCGTTCCAATACGCGAAGCCTTGAAGGAAGTGCATCAAAAGGCGAGGAAAGGAGCAGTCGGCGAGTCGCCGATCAATTCCGCGAAGCAGTACTGTACCGCCCAATGATCCAGAATGCGAGGATGCTAAAGGCAAGACACTGAAGGCGATGAGCTAACCAAAAGGCGGATCGTTGAGTTCATCAGCGATCTGGACTAATGTTGGCGAACAATCTTCCGCAGCACAATCTATGAAAACTATAAATACTAGTTAGAATTGTAGTATTAGTGGGGAACAATTATTTTTATTATTTTCACTTTAGAACATACTTTAGCTGATATTTTTCTCTCAAGTTTGGAGAAGGATTTGTGGAGACTTGAAGAAAGGAGTTCTTCTTCCCCAAGTTGGAAGTGGGTCTTCTCTATTCATTTTTCTTTGCTTAATTTAAGGTTTAATTTCTTATACCTAGTTGATTTCATTATCATGTTAGGTATAATTTCTTATTTCTTGATGAGTGGCTAAAAAACCCCCATTCTTGGGGTGTGATTTAGCAAATATAGGTTGATATTCTTGTTGGGTCTTACTTGCTGATAGGTTAGATGTATTTTAATGGTGATTTCACCTAGTGGTTGTGGTTTAATCTAAAAGGTTTGTAGTTGCAAATACAAAGCCACCCATGTGTTTTCGGCTTGACCGAAAGGGAGGTCGCGAAACCAAAACCACTAGACTAATGGACTAAGGAGTGGGTCGACATAAGGTTCGGCCCGAGAGGGTAAGCCCTAGTCCCATATCCTAACACTCAGCTCGAGAGAGTGAGTGAGGTAAGGCATAGGCTGGTCTTCATGCGGCAAATGGGTTTTCGAGAGGAATGCAATTGAAACGGGGTAAGTTGCTCGATAGGGAACTTATTTCCATTTAAAGCTTAGACTAGTCACTATTATTTTGCAAATTTCCTATCGAAAGCATGTGCCCAACAGTTTATCTCAACTTATATTGCAGTTACATCCCAAGAACTTTTCCCCATACTTGATTTTCTTGTTTATTTTACTGTTTTAGTACTTGTTTCAAAACCCCCTTTGATATTTGACACTTTTGTGTCGCCCCCTTTAATTTATAATGTCTTTTATCGCAAATGTCTTTAGCTACGACTAGTTAGAATGTAAATTCTATTTTTCTATCAAATCTCAAAATCGCTCCCTTGGGACACGACCCCAATCCTTGGTTGGGTTACTATATTATCGACGATCGTAGACACTCATACCGTAGGATAGTGTCGTTGGTCACGATAAGCATCACATCCCTACAATTGTCTTTTACTTGCTTGAAACATCATTTTAAAGTCGTTCACAATTATTTACTTTTAGTTATTGCATAAATCGTAGTAGTAGTTAATAATCATCAAACTCTTTTAAAATGGTTACTTTCATTTAATTGTGGAATTGAGTATTGAATATAAGTTGATCATAAGTTCATTGGGAACGAACACTCATTTCTTCAAGAAACTCTATTACTTGAGCGACCACATATACTTGCATGTATATTGGGGATCAACAATCACTAAACTCTTAGTATGGTTTATACATTTAGACTATTTGGGTATTCCCACTTTCAGTTTTCTATTGATTTAGCTTCCGAATTAGTTCATGTTTCTCCTAGATATTTTACATTATGCTTATGATATGCCAGAGATAGGGTTAGCTTGGGCTCACTCATGATCCTAGGTCCCGTGTTACGTCTAGGAGGTTGCCTTGAGGTGTGACAAACTTGGTATCAGAGCATTAGATTCAAGAGTCCTAGGATGTCTGAAAGCCGCACTAAGTAGAGTCTTTTTCATGGGTGTGAAGTGCACCACATCTATGAGAAGGAGGCTACGAAGTATTTTAAGAAATAACTTCACTTTCTTTGCTAATCTTATCGTGCGTGAGGTATGATCCAACTTCTCATTTCTAATCCATTGTTATGCATTTCAGATCATGCCTCCTCGTAGAGCTTACGCACGGATTGCTAATACATGCAATGCGAATGCAGTTCCTTCAGTCCCAAATCATGAGGTTACGAATGCAGAATTTCGGAATGCGATTCAGCTCTTAGCTCTGTCTGTGACTAACCAGAACAATCAGCAGGCTCCAGTTCCTAAAAACACAAATGTTGGATCAGCGGCAACTAGGGTTCGAAACTTTGTTCGGATGAATCTGCCTGAGTTTCTAGGGTCGCAGGTTGGTGAGGACACCCATAGAACTTCATTGATGAGGTCAAGAAGATCTCTGGGGTGATGCAAGTGACTGGCAATGATAGGGTGGAGTTTGCATCCTACCAGCTTAAGGATGTGGCTCACATATGGTTCACGCTGTGGAAAGACAACAGAGGTACGGATGCAGCTCATGTGACTTGGGAGTGTTTTACCGGAGCTTTTCTGGACAAGTTCTTCCCAAGGGAGTTGAGAGAAGCTAAGGCAAAATAGTTTATGAACATGAAGCGGGTTCGATGTCGGTCCAAGAGTACGAGATAAAGTTCACTCAACTCTCCACCTATGCTCCACACATAGTTGCCGATCCAAGGGAACATATGAGTAAGTTTCTGCTTGGGGTATCCGATCTGGTGAAGACCGAGTGCAGGAATGCTAGGATTTTAGGAGATATGGACATCTCTAGACTCATGACTCACGCTCAGCAGGTTGAGGGGGATAAGCTTAGGGAATTGGCTAAGGATAACAAAAAGGCTAGAATAGGTAACTATGAGTACTCTCAGTAAAAATTGGGCAGTGGGAATCGCTCACAGTTTCAGCAGAAATCTACGGCCCCAGCACCTTTATCAGCTAGTTCTTCATCCCCCAGGTTTTGACAGGATCAGAAAGGTAGGGCATCCGACTCTAAGTCTCAAGGGAGTACTTCAGGTAATATGACTTTTCTCACTTATCCAAAGCGTAAGAACCATCCGGGCGAGTGTCTTGAAAGCAGGGAAAGATGTTTTGGGTGTGGTCAATCTGGCCATAGGTTGAAGAATTGCCCTTCTGTCAAGTTGGGTGAGGACTACGCTAAACTTTACATCAATGAGATAGTGAGGTTGCATGGGGTTCCCTTGTCTACCATCTTAGATAGAGGTCCTCAGTTTACCTCTCATTTCTGGAAATCATTTCAGAAAGGTCTTGGTACCCACGTAAATCTCAGTACATCATTTCATCCACAGAAGGATGGTCAGGTAAAACGTACCATTTAGACCTTAGAGGGCATGTAGAGAGCTTGCGTGATCGATTTCAAGGGTAATTGGGATGATCACCTACCTCCCATAGAGTTCACTTATAATAATAGCTTTCATTCCAGTATTCAGATGGCCCCGTATGAGGCACTATATAGGTGTAGATGCAGATCACCGATTGGTTGGTTCGAAGTAGGTGAAGCAGCATTGATTGGGCCTGATTCGGTTTATGAAGCTATGGAAAAAGTTCAACTCATCAGAGATAGACTTAAGACAGCTTAGAGTCGTCAGAAATCCTATGCAGATATGCGGAGAAGGGACTTAGAGTTTGAAATCGATAATTGGGTTTTCCTGAAGGTGTCACCTAGGTAGGGAGTGATGATATTTGGAAAGAAAGGGAAGAACAGTCTGAGATATGTAGGTCCTTACAAAATCTTGAAAATGGTTGGTAATGTGGCTTATGAGTTAGAGTTGCAAGAAGAACTAGAAGCGATTCATCCAGTCTTTCACATTTCCCTGTTGAAGAAGTGTGTGGGTGATCCGGCATCGATAATGTCATTAGAGAGTGTGGCTATAAAGGATAGTCTTACTTATGAAGAGGTACCAGTTTAAATTCTTGACCATCAGGTTCGTAGGTTGAGAAATAAGGAAGTCGCTTCAGTGAAGGTTTTGTGCAGGAGTTAGTTTGTAAAGGGAGCTACTTAGGAAGCAAAAACAGCCATGAAGGCCAAGTATCCTCATCTTTTTTCTTCTGATTCCGTTCCAGCTTCAGGTAATAGTTCATCTCTTGTCTGTCAATTTACTCCTGCATAAAATCAGTCTTAGTATCTTGTTCCTTCAGTTATTCTTGTATTTCAGCATATTTGCATGTTCTTGGAACTAAATTCAGTTAGATATCAGTTTCTAGTAATTAGTGGTAGGGATTGCCACTCCTTCCCTCCATACTTAGCTTGTTTAGACTTCATTCCAGAACGAATGATCCCAAGGGGGAGATAATGTAATACCACGGACCACAAAATGAAAAAAATCCCAGTTTTCAGAAAAACTGGTGTTAGTATCGACGGAACCACCCACGGACCGTAGTTGGGGTTCCATCGTTAAGGCCCAAATGTTGGTGGTCTATGATCCCACCCACGATCGACCAGTACAGTCTGTGGTTGGACCTACGGACCGTAGTTCTGACCATTGGTGAGGGTCAGCAACCAATTGGAGGGAATTGGTTGTTGGGACAATTTCAAACGGTCATATCTTTTAGCACAAAATGAATTAGGTGGCCCATTACCTATCAAATTAAATATAACTGAATCCTTTTTCCAACGCCACTGAGTTTGCTAAAATCCCAACTCTGAGTAAAAATTTATGCTCATTTTAATAAAGCCCTGTCGGGCTGACCACGAACCATGACCGCAGTCGACGGTTGGTAGTCCAATCAACGGTCTGTAGGTCCCTCCGTGGATGGCCTTCATCAGTTTTTAAGTTAGGGTCATTTAAGTCTTTTTCCTATGTGTTAGGACCCTTAAAATACGTCATTTAATGCCTAAACTATGTTGTTTTACTCAGTCTAAGCCTAATAACTTAGTTAGACTTACCTAGAACCCTGATTCTCCAAAAATCATCCAAACTTGGAGCAAAAAGAAGAGGAAAAGTCGACCAAACCTCCCAAGAACAAGCAGTAGTGTTCTTCAAAAAGGATTTCTCCATAGAATTTGTCACCAGGTATATGGGATTTCACTAGTGGGTTGCTTTCATCCACTAGGACCCTAGAATTCAGTCAGATTATTGATTCTCTATACCTTGTTTAGACCTAGGGTTTCTAAGACCTTAGAAAAATGTTGTGATTTAGCTGTTGTAGTATTTCTAATCAAATTAGTTTATTTCTTGGAAAATTTGCTTAGTTCCTTGCATGAAACTCAGAACTCTAGTTGTATAATTTCTTTTAGTTCATGAATTATACTTCCTAGGTCAATAAAACAGATAATCATGCTCCAAATTTGAATGTTACATTATCAGTACATAAATGTGCATTCTCATATTTGCATGTCAATTTTTGAGCTATCCAGTATTTCAGTTATGTTCTGTCATATACATATTCAGTTGGGAGTAGACTTAGCACCGAGTTGGACTAGGGTTCAGCGTATCCTTATAGTCTTAGAACTACGTTCCCCCGTAGGAGTATAAGTTCCCTCTGTGGGCCTCAGATTTAGTGATCACGCCAGTCATGCCTTTATACCCCTGGCAAGGTATGTTGGGTCCTCTCGATGGGGCGTATACATCAGAATCCACGTTTAGCTCACGTGGTTTTATGTCGGTTAATATTACCTCCCACTGTCAGACTCTAGTGCATTTGACCAGGTGTTCAGTTTATACTTCAGTGTTCAGTCCCAGCATGTTATGTTCATGATTAGTACTTGGTCATTGCATTTAGCTCAGCTTTTCAGTTATATTTCAGTATTCATGTTTTGTTCAAATTATATCATTGCGCAGTTGTGCTTTCTTCAGCTATTATATGTATCGTGCATTCTCAGTACATTTCAAATACTAACGCATATTTTGCGCTACATCCTTCCATGATGTAGGTTTAGGTACTCAGCATCCAGATCACTCTTAGATAGACTATCGGTCCGCTTTCAGCACCTTCAGTCGTGAGTCCTCATTTTCTGAAGACAATAGACATGCTTTCATTTCAGTCTTTATTTTCAGTTTACAGTTTCTTAGAGTTAGCTGGGGGGATGTCCCAGCAACTCTATTCAGTTAGAGGCTTTTTTCAGACATAGTAGTAGATTCAGCATTAGTTTTAGAGTAATTGTTCAGTATTACTAAACTCTTAGTATGGTTTATACATTCAGACCATTTGAGTATTCCCCATTTCAGTTATCTATTGATTTAGCTTTCACATTAGTTCATGTTTCTCTTAGATATTTTACAGTATATTTATGATATGCGAGAGACAAGGTTAGCTTGGGGTCAATCATGATCCTAGGTCTTGTGTTACATCAAGGGGGTAGCCTCGGAGCGGGACAAGTTAGGTGACACATCAGTTATCAAATGAAATATCGTTGAGTCCTCTTTCCAACGCCGCCAAGTTTGCTAAATTCTGAGTTCGGATGAAGGAGATATGCATGTTTGAGTGCAGCATGGGTATTTTGGTATTTTTCCTACACTAGCCTAGTTCATTTTGTTAATATTTTAGGAGTCTAAACTGATTGGAATCAATTTTCGTCATTCCTAACACGCTTAGTGTTTCTGAGAGGAGTTAAAGAGGAGAAAAGAAGAACGTTCAAAATTCTTGCAAGCTTTGAGGATTTTTTTCCAAGAATTTGATTCTTTCAAGGTATGTAAGTTTTCATAGTGATGGGTTAATTCACCCTCACGACAATCATGAGTTTCCTTATTTAATCCATCCATGTGATTACGTGTATTGAGTTCTAGATGAGTTTTCTTGAGGTTTTGTTCTTCATTCGTTATTAATGGAGTTTGATGAGTTCTTGAGGCGAGGGTTTTGAGTCGAGGGTTTTTCTGAGAAAATTGGAGTATATTTTTGTTTAATTATGTTGGGTTTACGAATCTAAGGAATTTTGGAACAAATAAATAGTATCTAGGTTAATTAGGAGTAAGAATCGAAGTGGAAAAAATCATTAGGTTTTCTGGGCAGGGCCTGGGGCGATGCGCCACTGAGGCGCCAGACGGGCTGGCACGTCGTGCTTGCAATGCGCCAGAAATGAGGTTCTAAGTTCCAGGGTGCCCGCCAGGAACACGGCAGGGTTGTCTGCCCCCATTCTTCTTCCGTCTTTCGTTCCGTCTAAGTTCTTTTAAAATGGATCTTCGCCCTCTTCCTAATATAACTATCCAAACAACCTCTAATCATTGAGAAATCCGATTTATCCTAATCATAACTCTTGAATTCACATTTCAAATTCAAGATAGAGTTAAGAGTAAAGTACAAGGGGTCCTTTGTGTCCTTTTGAGAAGTCTTTTACAATCTTTTAAAATTTATTTTAAAACTTGAGTACTTGAGTATGAGGATGAGGAAAGTTGAGTTCATGTTTTCAAAATAAATATAGGGGAACTAAGTATTCTTGAGTGTAGATTTTTTACCTTTAAAACGTGAGGAAACCTTATTTCCAAATGAGTTCATGAGATGTTTTTTAGCATTATCTCATTTAAGAGAATCTTTTGAGTAATTATCTCAAGTTTGAGGATGAGGAATGTTTTAAAACATATAATCATGAGTTATATATTATTAGGAATAGTATTGAGAAAAAAAATATGAGGATGAGTTCAGACAACTCAAAATCCTCATAAACCATATATGCCAACATAGGTAAAGGGCATACTTTTTAGATGATTATTTATTTCTTTTAAGCATAGCTTAGTAGGTCCACTTAGTTGAGGATGTCTTATACTCCGGCAAGGTATAGGACAGTTCTGAAAGTGTGTGCTAGACGTTGTATCATCATATAGCTCATAGTAATTGTTGTCGGTTATAGAATCTCCCAAATAAGAGTAAGTTTATTATTGTATTTTATATACATTGAGTTATTATCTATTGTTTTAAAAGCTTTCCTTATAATGCATCTTTATTGTTGCATTTATATTGAGTTGAGTATCCTTGAGTTAAGTTGAGATGAGGTGAGTATGTTCTTCCTTTTTATCAATTCAAGCTTATGTCAATCTTTTAGAGTTCCTCATGCATGCTCGTACTTACAATGTACTGACTCCATTTTGCCTGCATGATGCAGATACAGGTATTCAGGGTCATAAACAAGTGCACCATTGATACCACTTGCAGTTACAGATTTGCTTATGTGAGCCTCTTTGCGTCCAGAGGGTTATACAATTGCTTTCGGTCTTGTTAGGATGTCGTGGGTCTTGTCCGACTTCCATCATAGTTATTAGAGGATTCGTAGACAGTAGTGTTTTGAGGAGTTTTTTCCATTTCCATTGTTAATGTTTAAGACTTGAGTTGCCTTCTTTGGCTAGTTGAATGTTTCCTGACATATATCTGAGTTTATTATTTTTAAGACAATTGAATTGATGACTGTTTTGAGTTCTTATTTTGATGAGTAAGTATTATGTTGAGTATTGAGCCAAGTCAAGGGTTCGCTTGGGGACCAACGATGATTCTCAAGCACCAGCCACATCCAGGGTGTAGGTTCGCATGACACATTCGCTTCAACCGGAGCAATAATGTCAATTTATGCAATTAAAAGAGGTATAAAAATCATTTCGATGTCAAAACAACAACTAATTGATGGCATGCTTGAGCATTATCGAATGTCTAATGTGGACTAAGGTAGAGAAGAATGGGTGCTTCGGATAATTCTATACAATGACTTTCAAATTTACTTAGTAACATAGCTTATTTGAACGAGGAGACTATCACTATATCATGCAAAGAATTAAATACAAATATGTGATACATGTAATTGTTTAATCTCCTATAAAAACTATCTTTATGGTCTTTTTTATGTTTGATTGCTGTTTTTTGGTGTTCTTGAAATAAAAAGGTATGAAGGTAAAAACTTTGAATTTCCGAAAATATTGTCTCGTAGATGGAAAATGAGTGGGAACACAAAGGATTTGCGAAAATCAAACACATCCTTGCCTATAATATATTATATCCTCGTATTAAATTTTATTCATATATTTATTTGAGTGATAAAGCATGAACTTTTCTGTCAGATACTTGCTATGCATCTCAAGAATTAAGTTATTTTCTGCGTTTAATTCAAGATATTAAAATTTATATTTGATTATTTCACCAACACTTTTGCATCTCAAATAGGATCGGATTGGGTATCTAATTTTTTTTATTATACTTATATTAATTTCAAGAATACTAAAAGAAAAAAAAATGATTTCTCAAGCGAATCGGATTACTACTCCAATATAATGGGGTAATTATTTTATCATTTTATAAATAAGATAATAAAAGAGACGGTAGGAAGTTTGTCGCTTATTCGTTGATACTATTATTCATGTATCGTTATTAATTGGGTGGAAAGAAAAGTCCTTCTTCAGACTCAAGATAAGGAAAACTATTCTAAGTCACAATTTTATTAAACGCTATTGTTGTATCATTTTTTATTATTACAATTTATAGTATTCTTAATCTTATATTGGATTACTTATCTAAAGGGAGTAGTTGGACATTCGCTTCAATCGGAGCAATATCGGGAGTTTATGCAATTAAAAATAAGAGGAAAAGTTATTCTAATGTCAAAACAACAACTAATTGATCGCATGTTTGAGCATTATCAAATGTCTAATATGGAGTCTAAGTTAGAGAAGAATAAGTTATTTATATTATTCCATAGAATGACTTTCAAATTTGTTGAGTAACATGTCTTAGTTGAATGAGCAGAATATTACTACATCATGCAAAGAAATAAATGCAAATATGTGGTACGTGTAATAATTTAATCATCTTTATGATTTTTATTTTACGTCTAATTGTTGCGTTTTAGTGTAAGTTCTTGAGATAAAAATTATGAATGTTAGAACTTTGAATTTGCAAATATCTTATCTCATAAAAAATAGTTGGAAATTGAGTAGAAATATAAAGGATTTGAGAATATCAAACATTGTCTTGCCTATAATTTATCATATTTTTGAATTTTTCGGTCAGATACTAGCTATCCATCCCAAGAAATAAGTTTTTTCCTGCATTTGATTCAAGATATTAAAATTTAAATTTGATTATTTCATAAACTTTTTTTCTGCAGCTCAAATGAGATCGGATCGGACTTTATCACAAACAACTATTTAAAGTATTAAATAAAGATGAAAATATCACTTCTATATTAAAATTGATATTCAATATAAAATTTTATTTTATAGTTAGTTGCTCACAAAGAGGTAACCTCTTTCTTCTGTAACATTCTCATTTTATTCTCTATTTTTAAATCGTGTATGTGTTGCTTTGTTACTGTAAGAAATAGAGTGATATGCCTTAATATAGGCAGAATACAACAATATGTGGTATTTCCTATCCGTTTTAGGTGATTTTTGTGGGTCTCGAAATGATGTTGGACCTTGATTCTATCATGAATATGTTATTATAAGTGGGTTGATTCTTATATTTTATGTATACATTTGTTTGTTGTTGATTTTCAGTGAAGTTCTACTAGCTGATTTATCTTTTATTTTTGGTCTGTAAGTCCATATAGGTGGTGTATTTTGAACCTTGCCATGCTTAATCTTGTGGAGCTATTTGTTCGAGTTAGTCTTCATATGTTTTACATGTTAATGTGTTCTAGCTATTATAATTTACGTTTCAATATATGTTTCTTTGCTGCCCCTTTCTCAGAGCTTAGTTGTTGAAAGGTGAAAATTTTTAATATGGTTGAGGCCCAACCAACAATAGTTATGTGAGGCTCCATTCAATTTTTGACACTTGAATTTGTGGCCCCCATTTTAAACACCACACACTCTCTCACCTTCATTTTTTCAAATTTGTCCCTTTTCCTCATAGTAAGTATTTTACCTCTCTTTTTTTTTAATAGTCTTAAATTTTTATTTTCCAAAAGCCAAATAGAAATATGTAAATTAATATCAATTCAAGTTTTAGCCTTTTTTTCCCGTGATTGCTAATATGATTAAAAAAATTGAACTCCATTATAATTATAGTCTTCTTTTCTTGATTTATATATTTTTTTGGTTGATATTTTTAGACTTTTAACTTAAATGAAACATTCAATTTGACTAAATTTTTATTTAGTGTGTGGTGTTAAAATGGGGCCTACAAATCTAAGTGTCAGAAATTGAATGGAGCCTCACACAACTATTGTTGGTTGGGTCTCACCCATATTAAAAAATTTCTTAATTGTTGAGTATTTTAGGAAGTATTCATTTTCTTTGTTGACTCAAGTCTCTCATTGTTATTTGGTAGATGTAGAATTCTTTTGTTTATCTTTTATCAATCTGAGTTAAACAATGTGATTGCGCTCGACTTTCTTGTAGATGTGATATTTGTTTTGGATTTATAACCTTGTGGTTCAAATGTCTTAGTAGTGACCTTGGCCTAGTTTTGATGTTGTTGTGCTTTAGTTTGAAATTTGTCCTTCATATAATGCTACGGTATATCTAAATTTCTTGTCATAATCAGATTTGGGTTTATGGTGCGAGAATATGTTATTAAAGTTTCTTGGTTTGTGCATATGATTTTATTTTTTATACAATCTTAATCTTGATTTAAGAGATCATTGTACACGGGTGATTTGATAATATCAGTTGATAATTTATGTTGCATTTTACATTAGCATAACCCACCTTTCTTGCCCACTAAAAAATGAAAATCAAGCATTGGTCGCTGCTCATTTGAAATTTGGAATTGTTATTTCTATTTAGCTCAACTTGTCGAACATATAGGTAGAACAATTTATGGTTCTCGACATGTTAGTAGTATGTCGTTTATCTATGATTATAGTGAAGCATGATTATGGCCATTTGATTTGAAAATATCTTTAGCTCTCTTTTATAATTATATATATCAACATCTTTTTTGAATGCATATTTTAGATTAATATGATATTCTCTATTAAAGCTCCAGTTTTTGTTATGCCTAGCAGTGCCTTCCTTTTTTTTCTCTTAACTTGATATTCCCTCTGTTTCTACCCTCACTTCGTTCTAATTTTGTTCTACATATAAATGAGTTCACTAGACTCTTTCGTTCCCTTTGCATTTTCTGGTCATTTGAAATCCAAATCTTTCTCGAGTTCGTCTCTTTGAAGTCAAATACGAAACTAGAAGTCTATACATAGATGTACAGGGTTGGAGTCGATGTATAGGTGTTCAAAAGTTGAAAACGAGGTCGTATACAGTAGAATATGCAGCGAAATACAAGATATACAGGAAATATATAGCAATATATAGTAATTTTATAGTATATTTTGATATAATGTGGCCGAAGCCTATCTATTTTTGGCAATTTATTATGTTAGTTTTTTAGGACAGGTTGACGTTGGGCCAAAAGCCCAAAGAAAATCAGCAATTAATCCCAAGTACTGGCTCAAACAAACAGAAACCTGACTTGGGCAAAAAATATCTTTCTTTATTATATTGTCTAATTTATTTAATTATTACTTGATTATTTGTTTATTATTCTAATGATCATTTCAATTCAAGATTCCCCAAAAAAATAGTTGTTTCCATTAGTTATTTATAATATTCTATTTTTAAAATAAATAAGTAAATGCTTGTCTTGTCTTTTTCAATTGATTTCTAAATATTTGGAATTTATTTATTTAGTAATATTTCAGACAATATTGTTTTCTTTCCCTTCAAAATCATTTAAGTATAAAAAGTCGTTTATTTCCTTAAATAATTGAGAATGTCTATTTAGTTTTAGTTATTTTTAGCCAAATATTTCAAATTGTCGTGAACCCTGAACCCCCATTTAGTATTTCAATTGGTTTTCTGTTTTAAACCATTTGAAATTAAATTTTTCTTGATTTTTCTTAAAAATTTAAGTGCGACTCTTTTCATAAATAAATAATTAACTAATAAAACAGTCTTGCCTATAATTTATCATATCTTTGTATTGTATTTTGAGAGAGAAAACTTGAATTTTTCGTTTAAATACTAGCTATCCATCCAAAGAAATGAGCTATTTTTTACATTTAATTCAAGATATTAAAATTTAAATTTGATTATATCGGAAACATTTCTTCTGCAACTCAAATGAGATCGGATCGGGCTTTATCTCAAATAACTATTTAAAATATTAAATAAAGATGAAAATATCACTTTTAATATATTAAAATTGATACTCAATGTAAAATATCACTTTTATACTTATTTTAATTTCAAGAATACTAAAAAAAACAAAAGAAGTACAATTTTTTAGGCAAATCGAATAATTAATCAAATATAATAGGATAATTTTTTTATTATTTTATAAATAGAATAATTAAGAAAACCGTACCAAGTCTTTCTTTTATTAATACTATTATTCATGTATTATCATTATTTGAGTGGGACTAAACGTCATCCTTCACACTCAAGATCAGGTAAATTATTGTAAGCCACAATTTTATTAACAACTATTATTGTATTATTTTTTATTATTATTTCTATTAATAATATTTTTAATCTTGTATTGAATTACTTAATTAAAGGTTGTAGTTGGACATTCGATTCAATCGGAGTAATCACGACAGTTAATGCGATTCAAAAAGTAGGGAAAGTTATTCCAATGTCAGAACAACTGCTAATTGATTGCATGTTTGAGCATTATTGAATGTTTTATGTGGAGTCCAGGTTAGAAAATAATGAATGCTTCGGATTATCCCATATAATGACTATCAAATTTGCTAAGTAACATGACTTAGTTGAAGGAGGAGAATATATATATATATATATTATTTTTTTATTTTTTTTATTTTTTCTTTTATTTTTTATTTTTTATTTTTTATTTTTTATTTTTTATTTTATTTTAAGGAGGAGAATATCACTACATCATGCAAAGAAGTAAATGCAAATATGTGGTAAGTGTTGTTTAATCTCCAAAATAAATCACATTTATGGTCTTTCTTTTACATTTGATTGTTATTATTTAGTGTTAGTTATTGAGATAAAAAGAATGAATGTAAGAGCTTTGGATTTGCGAAAATTGTATCTCGAACAAAATAGTTGGAAAAATGACTAGGAATACAAAGGATTTGCGAAAATTAAACATAGCCATGACTATAATTTATCATATTCTCGTATTGAATTTAATTCATATATTTATTTAAGCGAGGAAACATGAATTATCCTGCCAAATACTAACTATGCATCCCAAGAATTAAGTTGTTTCCTGCCTTTAATTCAAGATATTAAAATTTGAATTTGATCATTTCATCAACACTTCTTCGACAGCATAAATGGGATCGGATCGGGCTTTATCACAAACAATTATTTAAAATATTAAGTAAAGATAAAAATATCACTTTTAATATATTAAAATTGATATTCAATGTAAAATTTATTTTCTATCTAACTTCTTTTATTATACTTATCTTAATTTTAAGAATATTAAAACAAAACAAAAAAAAATACGACATTTCAGGTGAATCGGATAACTACACTATATAATAGGGAAATTATTTATCATTTTATAAATAGAATAGTTAAAGAGACCGTAGCAACTCTGTATTTTATTGATACTATTATCATGTATTGTTATTATTGGGTGGAATAAAAATCCTCCTTCACACTCAAAATCGGAAATATTATTGTAATTCACAGTTTTATTAATCACTATTATTGTATTATTTTTTTTATTATTATTAATAGTATTCTTAATTTTATATTGAATTACTTAACTAATGATTGTAGTTGGACATTCGCTTCAATCGAAGCAATAACGTTGTTTATGCAATTAAAAGAGGAGGAAAAGTGATTCTAATGTCAAAACATCAGCTAATTGATTGCATGTGTGAGCATTATCAAATATTTAATGTGGAGTCCTAGTTAGAGAATAACAAGTGTTTGGATTATCCCATTGAATGACATTCAAATTTGGTGAGTATTATGGCTTAGTTGAAGGAGCAGAATATCACTACATCAGACAAAGAAGTAAATACAAATATGCGGTACGTGTAATTATTAAATCTTCAAAACAAATCATCTTTATGGTCTTTCTTTTACGTCTAATTGTTTTTTTAGTGTTAGTCTTGAAACAAAAAAATTGAATTTAAGAACTTTGGATTTACGAAAATTTTATTTCGTACAGAATAGTTGGGAATATAAGTGGGAATACAAAGAATTTGCGAAAATTAAACATAGCAATTCCTATAATTTATCATATTTTCGTATTAAATTTTATTCATATATTTATTTAAATGAGGAAACATGAATTATTCTGTCAAATACTCACTATGCATCGAATATCTAACGTGGAGTTCAAGTTAGAGAAGAACGAGTATTTTAAATTATCCCATAGAATGACTTTCAAATTTACTGAGTAGCATGGCTTAATTGAAGAAGGAGAATATCACTACATTATGCAAAGAAGTGAATGTAAATATGTCGTACGTGTAATTGTTTAATCTTCGAAACAAATCATCTTTATGGTCTTTCTTTTACGTCTGATTGTTGTTTTTAGTGTTAGTTCTTGAGATAAAAATATGAATGTAAGAACTTCGAATTTTCAAAAAAATTATCTCGTAATAAATAGTTGGAAAATGAGTAGGAATAAAAAGGATTTGCGAAAATCAAACATAGTTTTGCCTATAATTTATCATATTCTCGTATTGAATTTTATTCATATATTTATTGGAGTGAGGAAACTTGAATTTTTCTTATCAAATACTAGCTATGCATTGCAAGAATTAAGTTGTTTTCTATATTTAATTAAAGAGGAAAAGGGCCTAAATACCCTTCAACTATGAGAGTTGGTACAAAAATACTTGTCACGCCCCGAGCCTACACCCTAGACGTGGCCGGCACTCGAAGATCATTGCTGGCCTCAAGCGAACCCTTGGCCTGACTTACTTAACTCAGCGGAAGACTATAAGCATTAAGAAAGAGATTCACATGCTAAATAACTCAACTGTCTCAAAACTGAACTTACTCAAATAACTTAGTCAAATAGCTTAGAATGTTTAAAAGTCAACATTCAACTTGGCCAAAATGGCAACCCAAGTCTTAACATATGAAATGACAATGTAAAGACATCCGACTACTAACTATCTATGAAGCCTTTAAAACAAAGAGGGATGTCGGCACAGGACCCCCGATCATCCTAACTTCTGAAAGACTAGAAAGCAAATAAAGGAGTCCTCCGAAATGCAAGGAGGCTCACCAACAGACTCTGAATGCTCAAGCTGGATCAACGAGGCGCTGAATGTTGATCCTGGTTACCTGAGTTTGCATCATAATACGATGCAGGCCAACTGGCATCAGTACATTGAATGTACGAGTATGCGAGTTGGAATGCTAAAACAAGATATAGGCTTGAAAGGATTTTGAAAGGAAACACTTACCTGGCTCTTCTCAACTTCTGAATAACTTAACTCAAAATGCAGTGTAAAACAGCAATAATAGTGTAATTTATACAAAACATTTAAAACAGTAGAAAAAAACTTAGTTCTTTAAAGAAAATGCAATAACAAACTCAACTTTACTCATATAATAAAGTAATATAGTTTCTATGGGAGTTTCTCTAACCGACAACCACCACTATGAGCCTAAGTGGTGATACAACATCTTACCCACGCTGCCAGAACTGTCTTATACTTTGCCATCATATAGAACGCTTAACTTAGTGGATCCACTAGCTTAACTTATGTGATCATCTAAAAAGCATGACCCATTAATACATATGATCACTACATGGTTTATGGAGACTTGAGTTAATATGAACTCGCATCCCCATATCGGTGCTCAATACTACTCCCAAAAATATACTTAGCTCAATGTTTTAAAACAACTTCTTTCTTCGGTTTGAGATAATTACTCAAAACTTAGCTTAAAAGCTCTCTTGGAATCGATGTTCTCTTTTCTTGCTCAAATGTGAAAACATTTATAAACTCTTTGGGAATACTTAATTCCCTTATAGATTTTTGAGAAATGAACTCAACTCTTTACTCTTTGCTTAACTTGAGACTTAAGTCTTAAAACAAAGTTAAAACATTCGTTAAAGACTTTTGAAAAACTTTATAAACTTTACTTTGACTTGTTTCTTAACTTCTAGACTTAACTCTTAGATTCCCTTGACTTTGATCCTAACTTTCCTTGAATTGAATTATGGATTCAAGGTTCATGATCTCATGTTTATGAATGATTTCCTGATGTTTAGATGTACCTTAAAGTGTTGGAATGAACTAAAAAACATAGGTACATTGCTAAGGAACAAGTACGAAAAGATGGGGGAAAAATGGGAAGAACTGGTGTCCCTGGCGCTCTGAGAGGCGTGTGGCGCTATCCCTTGAGATTCAGAGACCAAGTTGGGGAGCTCTGGATGGCGCGGCGCCCCAAAGCTCAACATTCAGAGACCCTTTTTGGGGCTCTGAGAGGCCCGACACGCCAGGACCCTCCCAGGTGTTCCCCGACTTTTCTTCTTCGTTTTTCAACTCTAAACCTTCCCAATCAACTTAGTTCTTTCCCCAAATACTTAGAATCGATTATATCCTCAATATATACCAGCTTCAACTCGAAATTTCACCCGAAAACATGAATTAAAACATCAAACAAACCTCAACAACAAAACCCACAAGAATTCAAACGAATTTCATCAAGAACTTAAAGGATTTACTTATAAATCAATATAACCTTGCTGAATTGAATCGTGTTTGGCGCGTGGGTGAACTAAACCAACGCTATGTGATCTCACATACCTAGTAGGAATAAATCCTTGACGAAAACCACAACTAAATGGATCGATCTTGATGAATCTTGCCCTTTCTTCTTCTTTCTCCTCTTTTCTCCTTTCTCCAAGCCCTAGCGTAAATTTCCAATTTCTAAAACTAACTAAAATCTAATTTTAACCATATTAAACTCCTAAAAATGGATTAAAATAATAGGGCAAGGAAAAGACTAAAATACCCCCTTAAAAATCGGGATTGGACATTTCCTTATTGAACAGCCCAACTTCCAAAGGGCATATCTCACTCATACGAACTCGGAATTGTGCAAACTTGGCGGTGTTGGAAACATCATTCCAAGATCTTTCCAACCATATCAACAAGTACGCCTAAATAATCCTGATCTAGGAGTTATGGCCATTTTAATTTGACCAAAAACTCATTTTTCCTAACTTAAACAAATTTCCAGATTTGTCACTATTTCCAAAAACGATTATTTCAAGTTCTTAGCTTCTTCCTAACTATTTCAAATTGTGAGATGTTACAATATCTCCCCCTTGGAAACATTCGTCCTCGAATGAGATTACTCCTACTGGGTTAAGGGTGGTAACATCAATTTCAAATACCGCACAAACAAATGCAACAAACAACATGCTCACTCATAATTTAAAGAGTACTAAGAAGAGAATTAGTACCTGGTCTACATTTTATCCGGATTCAAAGAGATGTGGATATCTCTTCTTCATATCCTCTTCAGCTTCCCAAGTAGCTTATTCGACAAATTGGTTCCTGCAAAGGACTTTGACTGATGCAGCCTCTTTTGTCCTCAACTTGAGAACTTGGCAATCTAGAATCTGAACCGGAATCTCCTCATAAGATAAGCTATCTTTGATCTCAATATTTTCAGTTGGTATGATCAATGAAGGATCTCCCATGCACTTCTTCAACATGGAGATGTGAAACACTGGATGAACCACTGCTAGCTCTTGTGGTAGCTCCAACTCATAAGCTACATTGCCCATCCTTTTGGATATTCGATAAGGTCCAATATACCGGGGACTAAGTTTC
>JAJOOH010015369.1:0-35097 GCA_029582605.1 Solanum gracilifrons | reverse complement strand
CTGGGGGGGTTGGGTGGGTGGGGACGAGATAATGAACTTGGAATGTCACTTATGAAACTTGTTTTCTCTACTTCCATTATGGAAGTCGTTTCCAAAATATTTTTACCGACCAAACATGTAAAATTGGAAAACATTTTCCCCTCCAGTCCATACACACGCTTAAAGTCACAAAGGTATTTTTCAACAAAGTTGAATATATGAAACTAAAAAGAGTATTAGTCACACATGCTATTACTGATGGTCACTTTTTTTTTGCACAACGCCATGGTTTATCTGATCAGAATTCTATAAATGATGGTCTTCATAAAGTTTTGATATCCAAAAAAGGAAAAGGTTATTACCTGCTCAATGCAAGAGATACGCAGCTCTGTTCCAGAAACTTCATCAACTTTTTCATCCAAGAGATCACTGACCTTATATGTCACAGAGCCTAAATGATCCACGGTGTTCACAAGTGCTTTAATAGCATACTCTTTCAACGTATCTACCACACTGTAAGAAGAGAAATATGTTAAAAGCCATACCAAACATGGAAAATGGAATTGAACTTTCCCACAAGTCCACAGATGACTCACACATCTTTTTGCTCATCATTAGAATAAGATAATTCAAAATATTCAGCTGCTGAGTAAAGTTGTTTCCTCAGATTCTTCAAATCCTGAAGCAACCAGTGCAAGTCAGAAAATATAATAGCTAGAAACATAGCAAGAAATTAAGTACCAAGTCAACAAAGAAAGCAATTAAGAATCCAGATTCTTTACCTCTCCTTCGTTTCTTTCTTCAAGATTAAAAATGACTAACTAGCAAGTTTCAAATCAAAGATTTCTAGAAATTCAGCAAAATGGTCAAAAGATATTTTCCATATGCATCTTCCAAGTTTTGAAACATTGGAATCAAATATTCAGAATGAAAATAAAAGATGGTCATTTCTACAACTATCTCGAACCAAGAGACATAGCTTTCATGTTTCTAAGATCCTATTTTGAAGAAAAATACCAATTTCAGCTCAGGAAAAGAGGTATGTACCTTAAGACTATCGGAAAAGAGCATGCTTTGATGCATAGAAACTTCATCAAAGTTGGCAGGCTCTCTGGGAAAGGTCATTGTAGCTGGTGAATTTAGTGTCTCCATTGAGTTACTGGTAACCAATTCTTATCCTGTAACAACCATGATACCGACATTTCAAGGAAATGACAAGAAAAAAACTGTAAACAAAACCAGTAACTGTTTGCCACTACAACCTTTAAAAATTCACTTCTGCAACAATTATTAGTTCAGCTAGAATTCAGAACACAACTACTACATTCCTGAAAAGCTGCTAATGAATCAACAGCAAGCCAACAAACAGTTCACACCAGACATAGACAATAGGAAAAAACAAGAAAGAACTATGTCAGGATAATGCTTTACATTATCAACTATACCATAATAATTAAACCATTCATTTTGTCAGGAACTTAACAATTACACTCCAACTTACACACAATCAGCACTAATACTGAAAAAGACACTTCAAATAGCAAGAAACATGAAAAAAGCTGCAATCTTTGAGTTAAAAAGGAGAACCCCGCAATTAGGCAAACCCCAAAAAAGAAACTTCTACCCAAAATCAACAAGATCGCAGAGAACAACTGAACTCTATCACATTTTCCAAATTTGAAATCTTTATTTCATTAACCAACCAAATAGAGCAAACCCCATAACCAAAATCTAAAAAAGAACCCAACCTGGGATTTTTTACTTTTTTTCACCTAGTAGAGCAAAGAAACCGACACCCACTTCAACATTGAAGCTATATAACACAAAAATGAGTTTGTTGAAAGAGAAATGAGGGAAAATAAATAGGCCCCCCAATTGAAGAGACCAATATAAGTTGTTGGTAACAAAAGAATTTGACTAAACAAAAGGGAAAAAGACAAAGAAGGTTTTTTTGTTGAGAAATTGATAATGGCAAAGGAGTAGAAGTGGTGAGAGAGAGAAGAAAATGGGGACAGCCGTTCATCAAGGCGAGCACGTCTTCAAGAATTTCAAAAGGTAGGGGGATTTTGGAGAATATTAATAGATTGTGTACTGATTTGGGAAACAGGAAAAAAATATAGGGTCATTCTTGCAAAAACATAAAAAATTAAAAATCCTCTTTCTAATCATTACTACAACGTTTGCTTTTATTTAGTGGATCATGTCGTCCTCGTGTTTATTCTTTAATCTTATAATAGGTTTAAATTTATGCGACAACGTTTGATCTGAAATAGATTTGTATATCGATGGGTTTGGTTTGATTTTGAAGTGTATCAATTTAATTTATTGGTTATTAATTTATAGACATGTTGAATCATTATTGAATCATTTAAGATATTGACTTATCGATTATTGGTAAAATCGTTAAGATTTGACACACAAAAATACATTGAAAATTACTTAGAAATAGGTTGATAAGCTAAATGAACTGTGCGTAAATTGCTCAAAAGCAAGCACTGTCACATAGTAGAATAACCAAGACTTTGAAACAATTAAAAATAAAAATATGAAACTAAATGAGTCAAGGACTTTATATGCCGAATGGTATGAATATAATTTATTAACTTACTATCAAGTTATTAGCTGATCCGTCAAGAAACCTCAAACCATTAAGAACTTATAATTCGATAATTAAAAAAATTAAAATTATTACCAAAATCACTAAATCAATAATTCATTATTAATTTGAGTTATCGATTTTGGTTCGATTTGAACAGATCTAATTTGATATAAATAAATTAAAATTAGAATTATTTTTTAAGAATAAAAATTAGGTTAAATTAAAATGACATGGTATCTATTATAACTTTAAAATGATAGCTCCTCATTTCTATTTATGTCTTTTAGTTTGGTTCCTTATTGAGTATATATAAATAATTTAATAAAGAAAGAGACTGTTTTTTATATTTGTAACACAAGTTTAAATATGGAGGAATATTTTGTGGCTATAAAAGAGGAGAAAAATGATGAGTATATCCCTTATAATAGTTTTATATAAAAGAAAATGATCATGCAATTTCATTTTATTTTTGTATGTTATTTTAAATTTGTTATGTATAAAAAAAAAAAAAATTTTAGAAGGAGTATAAAATCAATTAACCCACAAAAAATATCTGATAAAAAATTGTTTTCTTGAAAATTCAGTTAATTTCTAACTTATTTTTTTATATTTGATTGGTGAGTGAAAAAATATTTTCTATTAACCATTTGTTTTGTAGCAAAATCAACTAATACTGATAGACTAGATGGGAATTTGGGCATGCAAAGTGAAAGTAATTAATTATTAATAAAACACTTAAATATTTCACTTTATGTTGAAATCTTTATTCTACTGTCAATAATCACACTTGAGTTTTACTTACTTTAGTCATACACTTCAAAAGAAATTACAAAGACTTTTTGATCAATAATAGTAACAAACTGGTCGTCACTTTGGGAGGATTCTCCGGCGACTGTCACATCGGAGAAGCTGAAATTTTTTGAGGAACTTTCACAAATAACCGCTATAATAAACTTAATCATACTCCATAGCTATAGTTTGCATATTTACGGACTGTAGCTACAGTTTATGATGCCTCGTTTGTATAATTTGCGGATTTGTATGATTCGCAGGTTTGTATAATTCGCGGGTACATTTGTATAATTCAGTTATTTTTGTATAAACTCAAAATAACAAAATTATACAAATACAAACATCAGAAGTGTTAACAGTTATACAAATTATATTATACAAATTTCAAATTATACAAAAGTTATACAAATTATATTATATAAATTCTGAATTATACAAACGTGCAAATTATACAAAACCAAGAAGTTGAGCCGCGTAATTATAGCTAAAAGTAGATCGCGAATTGTAATTAAGGCAAACTATAGCTATGTTAAGTAATTAACTAATATATATTTGCTTATACGCGTAATTTTCCCTAAAAAATCACTCACCCAACCCATTTGGCTAATTCTTATGTTACAAAAATGACTATAGTTATAGGGTTATTGAAGTTCAATAGCTATAAGTATGTTATTTACCAAAAATAACTACAGTTTATGTCTATATCTAGCTGTATTTTAAAAAAAATTATTTATACAATGATACATTTATAATTATAATGCACTAAATAAGATATTTTTAGATATGTTAAACAACTAAAATCACTCCTAAAAATCTGCCAGTTTGAATATGTACTCTAAAGTGACAGTCTAACATTGTTTATTTTGAAAATTCAAAAAAATAAAATCGAAGACGAAAAAAATTGTACAAAAAAAAATGAAAAACAAGAATACTTGTATGTTGAAAAAATATATCTCAATATTATTATTATACATATAAAGGACATGTAGATGAAAATAGTATACATATACAAATACATATGAATACAATTATGTAATAATTAACTAATCTTCTATTATATTGTATTTTATACTTGTACTTGTATACAAACACACATGAATACAAAAATATAACATGTAAATAGACTTTAGTTATATTGTATTTGAAATCTGTATTTGAATACAAATACAAATGAATTTAAATTTATAACTTTCGATCGGTGTTAATTTATATGGTTTGATACTTATATTTGAATACAAATATAGAGAAATACAACTATATAACTATTAATTTGCTTTCATTTATAATGTATTTAGTACTTACATTTGAATATAAATACAAATGAATACATTTATACATATATACAAACATTTAAATTCATTTGTATCTGTATTTAAATACATTTAAATATATAACTACATTTTAATACAAAATACAGATGAATACAAATTCAGAACAAACATAGCGTTTTGATTCAAAATACAAATAAGTACAAATACAAAGCAAAATATGGTGCTTTGTTTGGTCTGCCATTGGAGTGCTTCTTCTGGTCTGCCATTAGAGTAAAAAAAATTGGAGTTCCTTTTGGTTAATTCTAATTGAAACGGTAGAAATTGAATGACACAAGCACACACAATTTTTTTTTTTATCTCAAATAGATTTTCGCCATTGTAATGGAAAAAATCTTCAATCGAAACCCTATGAAAATAGATGAAGCATATAGATGTATACAAATATAATCTTCATAAAAACAAGAAAAAATGCAATTAGAACATACTTAATGAAGATGAACCACAAAAATTACTCCTACAATCATGCAAAAGGATAGTGAATCGGACGGATTTTTAAAAAAATAAATGAAATCGATGATATATGAATATGGAAAGAGAAAACATTGAAAAGGGTAAACATGGAAACCACACCGTAAAACATGCCTTACATAATTGATTAGGCGTGTACTAATTACTCTGCTATTTAATATTTGTTAATATACATATAAAATTGGAAAGAAATGATTATTCATGTGTAATTGATTAGCTTTGCTATTTAATATTTAACTATATTCATATAATATAAAATAAGTAAATTATAACTATTTATCTTAAATATATATTGATGTTTGCTATATCTTGTAATTTTTCCAAAAAAATTTCAGACATTAGAGTTTATTTCCTTTTCTGTTAGTTTGTTTTCTTCTTCCTGTAGTTTACTTTGTTTTGTTGTTTCCAATTGGGCCACTTTTGGACCCAATTGGTATTGATTTATGTTTTTTAATAAAGCTGTGGACTTGGTCCACATTTAAACTAAAAAAAAAAAAGTGTAATATCACAGTGCAATAATTTTAGGATGGATGATATATAAGTATATAGATAGAAATATTATTTTTAATAAACCCTTGACTTTAAGAAAGCAAATCAGAGCACATATAGAAAAAAAAAATGACTATGAAAGTAAAAAAGTCATAACAAATACTAATATTTAAAAAAATTATATAGCATTTTCTAAAAGAAAGGAATAATGACAACAATCAGAGAATATGATTTAAATGTTAAGTAGCAAAAAAACTTAGATAATCAAAGAATAATTTAATTTATTAAGATGAATTATAAGATGGACTAAATTTGAAAATAACTCCATTTCTCGAAAGGCATTAGACCTTTTTAACGAGCCAAATTTTTTTTCGTCGCTCACTTTTACTTGTCCATTTGAATTTGCATGTTCTTTAAGAAATAATGATTGATATGAGTATTTTGTCATAATGTAAATATTAATTGATCTTAGAAAATGATTTGAGGAATAACTAATTATGTTTAGGATAAAAATGAAAAAAATAATTATATTTTCTTGATACGTTAAAAATAATAAATGAAAAATGAAATATATTTTTAAAAATAAATGACAAATGAAAATAAACAGATAAAGGTATATCTTTTCTTTTTATTACGTTCCTATTAAATATTAATGAACGTATAACTTTTCTATTTATTTTGGAGTAGTTATCAATTATTTATTGGGAAAATAACTTGATTTATGAGATCTGATAGCAGAATTTCGATAGAACAGAACAAATAATATTCTTTTAAAAAAATAAAAGAATTCCTCTTCGTACTATAATTTATTGTTTGCCTATAAACATGACTAGACATGTTGTGTGTGGTAGCTAAAAGTAAAATCTGGTATTTTTTCCAAAATTTGGAACATTTCTAAACTTTGTGTATCATTTTGATATCGTTTTGATTTTATCAAATATCTTTAAATTGATTAATTAGTTAAAATTTAATTCACATATTTTTTCTTCCATATCTCACCTTATCAAGAAGATCAATAGTATTTTCACTTACCATTCAATGTAACTCAAATCATCAATCTATCGATTGATGGCAAAACTCGCATGTAATGCTAATGTATATAAAAAATTTAGTTGAAATAATATATATCATCTAATATAATAAAAAGGAGCACTATTTATAAATAATGTATGGCAGTGGGTGAAATAAAATATTATACTTCCGATTGTTGATATCACTTTCAAAAAGTTTGGTCAAAACACTAAGTTGTAACTAATTAATAATTAATAGAAGTGATTATGATTAAGCGAAAGTGTGTATCAATAATGTGAATAAAGTTTTTGGCTAAACTATGTAAAGTCATTTTAGTATATAGTAGTAAATAAATCAATTATGCCGTGAATGGTGGAGGTCCCACAAGAAATACTCCAAAGACTGATTAATTTTTATTTTTTTTTGTCATGCCACCAAACCCAAAAGTCAAAATTACCAACCAAATTTTATTTGTATGTCCCTACATCCCAATAATGGATAAACGGTCCATTTGAGTAATGCTAACATATGAAAAATGGCATAATATGTTCCTTAATTTGGTGTCAGTTGGTAATTATGATATTTAATTTTAGATGTGGATAAGTAGATACTTAATTTTGTATAAAATTGAACAAATAGACACATTTGTCCTACATGTCACCCTACATGACAATTTTGTGTCCTACATGGTGTCCTACGTATATTATGCAATGTAGGACATGTGTGTCTACTTGTTCAATTTTATACAAATTTAAGTGTCTACTTGTGCACACTCAAAGCTGGAGGTCATAGTTGTCCGTTGAAGCCAAGTTAAGGGTTATATTTGTGTATTATGCTTATGAAAAATAGTGTGAGAATGCAGTTGATTACAACAGCTACGCTCGAGTGTCAAATAAGTCGATTGAATATACTATAATGTCCTATCAAAGTATCAATTAGGCCTATTTAAAATTGGATCAAAATTGATAATTTGAATTGAAAAAAAAAAGTTATTGATTTATGAGTAATAAGTTATTAGTTTCACGGTTTCAATAATGGTTTTGGTTTTTCTTTACATCGGGTTATGGTTTGAGGTTTTTTCTTAACGGATTGATTGATAACTCGATAGTAAATTAATAAATTATGTTTATACCATTTGTATATAAAGTCATTGACTTAATAATTTACTTTCGTATTTTTGGTTCTGATAATCTCAAGCTTTCAGTTATTCTATAATGTGGTAGTGTTGCTTTTGAGCAAGATGCAATATATTAACTTATATGCATGGTTTATTTAGTTTGAGTCAATATCTCAATAGTTTTATAATAGTTTTGCATGACTACAAACCGATAATCGATAGGTCGAATCATTTAACTTCAAAATCAAACTATCAATACTTGAATTAAAGGGTTATGTGATGTGGAAATTTACCAAAATGTCAACAGTCAAAAAAATCAAAACACCACCGTCCAGACACCATTAGGTCACCAACTCATTACTCGACAACTATCGTTTCAGTGCAACGCGAGATTCGGATATAGTCGGATTTCAATGTGAGTATCGATTACCCAATACGAGTTTTAAAAAAAAGGAAAACTAGAAATAGAGGCCATATTCATGAAAACTTGCAAAATCTGGGTTTGGGGCCTAATTTCTGGGCCTAACTCAATTTATTGGACAGGTTTTGATGGATTTGCAGCACAGAAAAGCCCATTACAGAACCCTAAAACAAGGGTGAGCAGATAAACATAAATAAATGTATTTTGTGAACGCATTTGAGTTCATTAATTGTGTTCATAATTATTCCTAATTATACTCTCCTCCTACTTGTTAGTAGGAGTAATTGTGTTTGTAACTTCCATTCTACGTTAATCCCAATATGTTGACTCCATTCACTATTATCCATACATCATTCTCCAATTAACATTCACTCCATCGGGTATATGTTGCTCCATTCTATCTCGAAAGTTATTCAAATTATAATAATCTCAAATTTTTCAGAACACGCAGACACAGTGCTCGTTCGTCCGATACATAGCAAACGATACATTATACTGATTTAGGTTTGAAATAATTGAGGTTATGTATCAAAGTACAATAACATTTGTACCAGATACATTGTATACAAACAAAATTGTAATGTACTTGATAAAGGTGGAGTGAATGTTAAGAGAGAGAAGGGAAAAGGACATTTTTGTAATTAATTCAAATGTTAAAAATTATGTTATCTTAAGTCGTGTAATTATGTAATTTTCCCTAAAGTATATACATATTACCCTCAGTAATAATCTAATTTTAAGAAACATATAATGGAAACTAGTAGAAGCATTTGCTGAATTTAACTTCTATAATGACAATGTAAAATCGTATTTTTACACCATCAAGTTATCAAAAAAGTAATTACAGAAAATTATCCATAGTAAATGAAATTAATAAGCTGAAAAATCATTCATATGTAGCTTGCTACAAGTTAAAATTCACTAATAATAATATAATAATCATATAGAATATATCTATGTATATAAGTTAGTTTTTGTTTACATTCATTTTTAATACAAAAAACAACAACGAAAATGGGAGTCAGACGACTTTTATCACTAAACGAAAAAAAAATATTTTTCAATTTTACAATGGATTAGCAACGAGTTATCAAAAAGTAGTTTTAGCGATAAATTTTGTGGATAAATCCTTTATTAAATGTTCTTTTTTTTTAGTCAAATAAAATTATGGGTAATGCTAAATGACCAGAAAATTTGGCCAGAAATTTTAAAAGTCTATAATATCTTTTTATTTTAAAATAAACTGATTTTTTTTCTATTTTTTAATTAAAAGGTATTAAAGTTAAAAAGGTAAAAATGTTCAAAATGGTAAAATAACATAGTGTAAAATATGTTATTTTACCATTCTAGTCAAATTTTCTGGCCAAAAGGATTTTTCCTAAAATTATGAACCTCATTTTAGATAAGCATGCATGCATGGATTAATATTGCTAAGTGTAAACACACACACATCGAAATCACACGCATACATACTGTATGTGGTGTATGTAGATGAAATTTAGAATGAATATTGCATTAATTAGTGTCCCACAATTAATCATGTAATTATCAAAAACAATTAATAGGCACATTTTTTACACTAATTCATATTTAAAAGCCGTGCGCATTAATCAAAATCCATAATTTCTATACATTGTAACTCCCATAATCCTCTCGCACGAACTCCAAATTAATGAATTACTTCCATTTCCCAATTTATATATATACACACCCCTCATTGGCCTTTTCAATTAATTTTTTATAAAACTCTCTACATAAAAAAATTATAAAAAATCTTCCAAATATGGATGTGAAATCTCAAGTACTTGATGTTCTAAAGATGGAAAATCAGAATGATAAATTTGATTGGTTGTATTCTGAAGAAGAATACCCTCCTTCCACCTTCGGGTAAGTAGCATAAACGTAACAAGTTAACTCTTATGTTCCCGATTTTTTGTTATAACTATTTGGTATATAGTATATTTTTTGCTAGGCTCGACTAATCTAGAAATAAAATATTAGTGACATTCTTGATAAGAAGGTCATGGTAAGCGAATTTCAAAGCATCAATATGTATATATATGAAGCTATAGTTCTGCTTACGTGTTGAACAAAATTCAGTAGCATTGATCAAATGTTGTACTTGTATTTAAAATTTTAATTTATTCAAAACCTAGTAAACTATTTTTTCTTAATATGTAGTACACATTTTTTGGAGCTGTCTTTTCTTACAAGATTTTTTTCTGGTTACGTCTTTTTTTTGTATATTTATTAATTCTTGATTAAAAATTAATGTATTTTTTTTATTTTTTATTTATCAATAGAACATGGCAACAAGATTCAAGATTGTCCAATGGAGGCTTATTGAACTTTGAATTTGATCCATTTCAATTACCCAATGATCTCAAAAACAACCACTTGCCATATTTTGGGCTTGAAGAGTTTGAAGAAATATGCCAAGATTTGGGCTCATTTGACTTGAAATTACTACCATCACCATTTCAAGAAGATAATAATACCCTCATTATTCATGATGCAAATTTCAATGCCATGCCTCTGAACGTGGCACATGACCTTTTAGGCGAATCTCAGGTTACTACTCCTGCTTTTTATGAAATTCGTGGTGATTCGATGGATATTATTCAGAAGCGGAATAATAATAGGAGGCATAAGAAGAGCGATACGTTGGAATTGGAAGAAATACAAAGGTATTTTCATGTACCAATAACAAAAGCAGCAAAAGAGTTGAGAGTTGGATTGACAGTGTTGAAGAAAAGATGTAGGGAACTTAATATAATGAGATGGCCTCATCGTAAACTTAAGAGCTTGCAAACTCTAATTCATAGCGTTAAGGTACGTGCTTAATTTTGTCTATGTACGTTTTTTCTTTAACTAAATATAAATATGATTAATTAGAACTAATTTTATTGGTTGTGGACCATATATACTCCTTATAATATGTTATTCTTAATAATTGTATTAGTAGTACCCTAGATTCGTGGATATATAGAACCACATATAAGTTATTATATTGGTATATACCTATCATATATTTGAGTATCCAATACTTTTTCCAATAATTACATTTTTATTCGATTATGGATGAATTTACAAGCTCATACATTTCATTTGCTTGCTGGATTTGATATAAATTATTGGGAAAAAGGACAAATATACCCCCAAACTATTGTAAATGATATGCAGATACTCTACGTCATACTTTTGGGACATTGGTGCCCATGCTATCTAAAAACTAGAGCATATATACCCTTTATACTAACGGACATATACGTGTCATAATCTTATCCACATATCCAATATTTAAATATCGGATCGACAGATAAAATTGCGCCACGTGTCTCTATTTAGTCTTCCGTTAGAGTGAATAGAGAAAATAGGTATATATAACATCTGAAAGTGTAACACTATTTGATGCAGGAAATGGGACTTACAAGTGAAGTGGAAATGCTGGAAGAGCATCAAAGGATGGTTGAGAGAGTGCCTGAAATGGAACTAACTGATAGAACAAAGAAGCTAAGACAAGCATGTTTCAAGGCTAATTACAAGAAAAGAAGGGCTTCCATGGCCATGGCTGCTGATTTTTATTAATTTCATTTCCTTAATTTTCCATAGGGCTTATTAGCTAGATTTCTTTAGTTTACCATAGGCTAGAATTCCATAATCACAATTAGTAGTAATGTAGGTATATGATCAATGTCTAAATCTAGCCATGTGGCATTGATTATTTATCTTAACAATCTTTTCCCCTTTTGGTTGTGATCTTAATACAAAAAGTCTTGCTAAGAATTTCCCTTCAAGTCTCCATAACTACTTTTTTGTTTTAATTTATACAACATAGTTTGATTCTGTTACTATTGTTGTGATTGTCATGTATTTTTTTTCAATTGTATTTTCGTTACTTCTTTTTTGGGTGGGATTATTTGTTCTTGCCAAGAGAGTATGTATCATAAACAATATTTCCACCTCTGAAGTAGGTGTACAATATTCTATCCTCCCCAAATTTCAATTTTTGAAACTACATATGGTAGTACTGTTGTTTGATTCTGCAAAATGTATAAAAAGAAAAATAGATCTTTTGAAACTTGAGTTTTTAAACATGTTATTCCCTCTCTATCTTTTGAAACTTGAGTTTTTAAAATTGTATCAAGTATCTTTTGAAAAGATGAGTTTTTTATTCCACATTAATAGTTGTTTCAAAAGATACTATTCCCTCTGCAAAAATAGTTGTTTTAAATTGCTTGTTAATTTACAAAATCAAAATAGAATTAATTACGTTTTTTCACTTTATTCTTGCAATTAATTCTTTTTTTAAGGTGTAAATAAATTTTGTAAATATTCATAAAAGTTTTCTTATTTATGATTTCTCAAGAGCGTAAAAGAGAAAGTGAACAACTAATACGAAGAAATAGTTATTATATTTATATAGTTATAAAAAACTTATTACTACTTAGGTAACTTGTGAATATGAATCAAGTTAATACTTTATGCACAAATACAAGTCTCAAATATAATTAAAAAATGTATACTTGCATTTGAAAGACTTCTCAAAGTTTATACAGTGCATGTATATATGTTAATTTCATTGCGTAAGTGCTCAGTAGAAATAGTAGATAAGTTCACATGGCGTATACAACCTATATATACATAATCAAGTTCCAAGTACATTGCACCTAAATACAGATTAGTAATTCCATGAACTAATTATAATCAACCAAGTACATAATAATAAAGTCATTATAGATAATTTACACAATTTATAATTAATCCATGTTAATTAAAAGTGAGAAATAATTATAGGATAAAATTTTCCTTATATTCATATAATATAGCTCATATAGCTCTTTTGTTTTTTGGCCGTCTCCATCTCCATGGAACCACTTGCTTAAAGCTTTCGTAAATTCCTCCCTGTAAATCAATACACAATAATTAATATATATTTATTATAAACAGATTATAATTGATTAGCCACTCAACCAAAACAAAAATTCAGTCATGGTACGATAAACAAATTGAAATGAATAAAATATATTTTTTTGGTACTGATATGACTTACTACTATAATATAAGTAAAAGTCACTGTTAATAGTGAATTCCTAGCTAACATCTTAGGCTAGAATTTCGTCTTAAATATGTCGCTAAATAGTTAATAGTATGTTTTAAAAATTAGCAATTTACAAATTTTTATTGTCTAGCGAGAGAAGTTACTTCTCTTTTTTTCTTCTTTTTTGCACCTTGACTAATTTCACGATATATGTGTCACCTCCCACCAACAACATGTATCAGGTTACTCTGTCCATCAAGGCTAGGACAGATGAGAAGAATTCTGTCTTTTTTCTTTGGGGCAGTAAGATGAAAGAAGAATACATTTTCCTTTTCTAATACTAATAATTAATTAACTTACATACATAATTTAGGCCAAGATTAAGAAAGGGTATTAAAGGAAACTTACCAAGAGATTAGAATTGTTACGAGAGAAATTGAAGAAGCTTCCTTTCCTTGTAAACCTTAAGAATTTCTTTTGATGTGTATCAAAATCATAAGCACTTGAAGTAGAACTATTAAGAGGACCCGAAAAGTCGAAACTACCCTTAACAACAACTCCTCTATTATTATTATTATTCTCCTTCAAGTTTTCCCATCTCCATGATCCCATCATAATATTTTCCTTATTATTACCCCTCTCCATCTCTTCTTTCTTCTCAAGAGTTGCTTCGTCAATCGACGAAAAACACCTCCCCACGTTACAAGGACCGTCTAGCACGGTCGTTGGGGAGGGCGTATTAGTAATTTTACCTTCCTCATTCAACAACAATGTTAACCTTGGTGGCAAGTCTAGACACCTTGCTGTTTTGGACTTTGTAACTTTTGGTTTTCCTGGTGCTTCTTCCCATTGAAATGGAATTGTAAGTGTTGGATGAAGTGGTGGAGTTGCATATGTAGTACTACTAACTAGTACATGATTGTTGTTATTATTCATGATGTTGTTTCTAATTGGTTTGTTTGGAAGTTTAGATAAAGAAAGTTTTGGAGTAGAATATGAAGAAGAATTAGTAGTACTTGTATGATCATCATCATGAATATGAGAGGCCATATTGTAGAAAATTTTACAATTTTTTTTTTGATGTCACAATTCCAAACTCTTCACTCACTTCATGCTATATATTTTGTATAAAATTAAATGTGTAAGCATGAAAAATGAGGGGTTGTAAAAACGCTCCTCTTATCTGGCGCTTCTTATTCACGAGTAACGGATATATATATTGATATTTCGTTGAAGATTGGCTTAATCCTAACTATAAGGGTTTGGGGGCCATTTAATATTTATTAATTACTCGTTCAGTCTCAAATTATCTGTCATGATTCCCAAATGCATAACACAAGCATGCATGTCCTTTGAGTGTCCACATATAAATATAGGACACATGTGTTTATTTGTGCATATCCAAAGTTGAAGGGCATATATATCAGATAAGATCAAATTTAAAGGTATATTTATGTATTACATCTTTAATTTCTGAAAACAATCTCAAATTATGTTAAAAATTTAAGATAAAATTAATTAATTTTTTCACAAACTATTCTAGTTAAGGAGTATTTTATTAAACAATATGTAAAACGACAAATAATACGGAAAAGAAGTATTTAAAGATGTGAGGGGCCAATTTTTAAGATGTTGAATTAGTCATAACTCATAAGCAACACAAAGAATTGATAACGACTTTCAACGGTCACATAATGACTTACTCATCAGTCGGTAATGAAGATCAACCGTTCAGTTTATATTATATAGTTATTTATTAAACAAAAGAAAATTATAAATATAATATTATTATATATAATATATAATATAGATTATTTAAGAGGGTTATGAAAAGGTCATGGAGGTAAGGTTTGGTATAACGGTGAAAAAGAAACATTCAAATGGCATTCAATTTTTAGACGGCAATGTTAGGATCAATTCTTACGTTTTTGATGAAATAAACAGAATATATTATTCTAACATCATAAATATATAATTTAGACAAATATTATGAAGTCATTTGGTAATTGATTTGGAGATGAGTTATGCAAGTATTAAATTCTGCATAAATAATATCATGTTTGATAGCTAGTTAGAAGATAAATTATTCATGTATAAAATTAATACGGTATTTGATTATTAGCAATTTAGAAATCACATGACTAATACTCCCCCTGTCCAACAACACTTATTTATGGTTGATTTGACACAATTCTTAAGAAACTATAAATAGAAGAGTTATTTTACTATATCACCCTTTGAATATAATAAATGGAAAAGAGACAAAATTATCCTCGAACTATCTGAAATAACTCATATAAAGCCTTTATTTATTTTTGCAATCAAAACTACACTTGACGTCTATGTTTTGGACCACAAATGCCCTTAAAATGTTATCTTTACCATTAGAGCTGACATGACAGTCCACTAAACAGTAAGCAGTCCAACATGGTAAAAAACCCTTCCTCTCAATAATGTTTGTTCTTCCTTATTCATCCCTATCACGGAAACAAAACCACATACACTTGTGTTGCTCAATGGAGATATCCATAAAAAAAAAATCTAAGTATCAATTTTATCGATGACTAATTTTGTGAACTTACTAACATTATTAATCTTAAATTCGAATAAAAGATGAAGATCTTGTGATGAATTGATAATCTATGTGTAAAATTAGTCAAGTAATAATGAGATCTTTATAACTAACCAATTGTATAACAGCTAGTTGATAAGGTTTAGGCAAAATATTAACTGCTAAATAACTTATATTTGTAGTCGTACTAGCAGAAAGCTAATTCCATTTCTATACTAGGAAAAATCTTTTTGGCCAGAAAGATATTTTCCCTATGTTATTTTAACTTTTAAAATATTTTTACCCTTTTAACTTAAATACATTTTAACTAAAAAAAGATCAGTTTGTTTTAAAATAAAAAAAATATTATAGTTTTTTTAATTTTCTCGCCATTTAGCACTTCCCTTCTATACTATTATAAATTCAGATTTAATCGAACCTTAATACAAATATTGAACATCGAATTTATAAAAAATGTTTCAAAAAGAAGGGACAAAAGAAGATGGCTTAAGCCATAGAGGACATTCATTCCCACATGGGATGACCAGAAATATCTTAATTTCTCTTTCCACCCTTAATTAGTACTTTATCCATCTACATTAACTAATCAATTCAATTAATAATTAATGTGGTTTGGTCACATCTCAGTTAAATTTCTGCTGCCACAACAAAATATCTGTACCATTAATCAATTTCTAATCCAATCAGGCTAATACTAATACAGCTTAATTAAGCTAGAAAAACTTAATTTGATTTGGTTTTCCAGAAAATTGAATATACAAAGGCTCGAACCATATGGCAAAATTAATTATCTTGATACTATGTACTCTCTTTTATATTTTGAATAATAAGTTTTTAACAGGATGTTGGTCATGAAGCAATTAAATGTATGTTACTCTTAGGTCCATGTTCATTTATTATAGTCGACCCCAAGAAGAAAATATTGGTCACAACAGCCCTACCTAGATGCAGACTATACGAAGCCCATTAAGTCTCCAAATTATTTGGTTAAGTGATATAAATTTCACTTTATTTTTATGACTTTTAAGGTAAAAATTATTTTATTTGATATATATCTGGTGTAAATAAGTATTTTTCGTGACCAAACCTTTTACTATTGATTTCCTATGCACATTTCTAGATCATTCATGAGAGTTCTATATTTCTGCCGTCTTAAAATAAGTGTTATCTTAGTAAAGAAAGAAAAGCCTCAAAATAAGTGTTACTTTAGAAATTCAAGATAAAAATTAGTATATTTTTTCAGCTATACCCATATACTCCATATTCGTATTCAATTTTTTAAGAAGCACTTATTAAATAGGGAAAGTTTAGTAAACTAAATATTATATTTATTAATTTTTTAAGACGTAATATTTTATTACCATGACGCTTATTTTTAAACGGAAGGAGTATATCTAATTGTTCGGCTAAACGAGTAATCATGTTAAAGACTTGACTGTACTGCTAAAAAAATTCACACTTGTAGAGTTATAGTTACACAATTACACCTAAACTTTAGTTGCTATCTCTAGGATATGAAAGACAACCAAATCAAACCAATTTGACGGCTATTAATTACTCTCTCAATCCATTGCCTTCAATTTTACTTGTTCAGTTTAAAAAAATATATTACCCTTATAGTAAAATTATGTTCATATATCAACATTCAGATAATTTATTACAATTCTGCATAACTTAGGGGTGTGTCAAGTCAAACATGTACACGGCTCCATATTCTTTTGACTTCTTCAAGCACTCATTTTTTTTTTTTTGAAGTGATAGCATATAAGATGACTTGCAATTTTACAGATAGTGTATCATTCATGTAATAGTTGAAAAATGCTGCTTAACCAATCAACAAGATTATAGCAAGTCAATAATGTTTTCTTAAGAGGACAATGATTTCATATATAAAAAAGGCAAATAAGAAATAAATATTGACAAGATTATTTGAATGATTTGCATATCCACATTACATGAACCAAAAAAAGTATAGGAATAGTTAGTTTTTTTGTTGCAATGTCGTAAAGTTTCTATGATAAGGCTAGCTTTACGAGTTGATTTCTCAGATAGTCAATTAACTTTAAGTTATTATCTCAGAGAGTCTCTTTTCTTTGTTGAAGGCAATTGGAATCAAGAAGAAAAGTAACTTTATGAAATAATAACTAGTATTAGTTAACTGATCATACAAGTAATCAACCCATCACTTTGCCCTGTATGGCCTCATGGAAATGAACGTTTAAATTTGTCATTTGAAGACAAAATAATGAGTGATTCCTCATGTTATATATTATGATCATGTTCAGAAGTAAATCCAAGAGATTCATGCACAAGTTGTACCCCCTCTAGGCGGAATTCGTTTATTTAGAAAACTATGTAAAGCAAAAATTAGCAATGGCTGAATATAAGTGAAACACTGATACTGTTATAGATGATGCAGCAACTCTCTATGTACGCGAATTATTGGAATTTATACTTGTAGGATATTTACATGTATATCCGGGACTGGATTAATGATTTGGTTCCATAAAACTGAAGACATTCTTTGAATAAGCTGCTGCACCCTGTAAATTTTCTGTCTCAAGTTAAGCTAAGAAGACCTGGAAAGTACCTTAAGGCTTAAGGGCAACAAGATTCTGCGTCTGTGAGCACTATCTCTTGAAATATGTGATGCCATCACAGGCCAAAGTTCCTTCAAGATCACCTATAATTCGAGATACACGAACTTCAAGGCCTCTCTGAACTTCTCTAAAGAGAGTTCTAATGCCATCAGCAAACCGCTTGACATCAAAGCTTGCTGGTGTATCAAGTTCTTCTGCAGCAACGACAAATCCAGAAGCAATTTTTGTTTGGACTTCCATCAATTTTTGCCCTGTTGCAACTATGTATCTTTGCAATTGAAATGTTTCTTCAAGAAAGTGCTCAAGCATCTTAGTTTCTTCCTTTGTTTTTCGTATAACTGAACCTTCACAATTTACATTCAATTCATTCTCATGCTGCATATTTACACAACAAGAGGTCATTAGCATTGATGAGTCAAGCAACAAAATAGATCATTTTTCAAGTTAAGAATAATACTTAGTAAGAAACATACCATCCGCTTGCATAGATCATCAATTTTCCCCTGAAGGGACTCGTAACGAGCAACTTGTTTATTCAGTAAAGACATCAACGCACGGAATCCTCTAGTGCCAGATCGTCCATTATCATTGTTTTCACTATTTCCAGCAGGTTCCTGTTTGCCTGTCAACCTCTCAAGCATGACAAATTGTTGAGTCAGCCTCTTGATTTTGTATGAAACTCCAAGAGCATGTAAATCCATCCTCCACAGTGACTTGTTTTTCTTAATTTCGCTATCACATTCTGAAGTTGATGTTTCAGCATTCCAAGCATCCTCTGTGCTGAAGTGTTCTGCCTTAGAAGCATTCGGATGTGACACTCCATCTTTCGCCTCACCAATCTCCTTTGTAGGAGACTGTAGAGTCAAAATTATGTCTTTTTGTGGGTTATTTGTTCTGGTCTCAACTTTTCTTCCATTTTTTACCTTTTGAGAGGTTTCCTCAGGATGGTTCTTTGTTTCTTGCTCTTTCTCACCTAGTTTTGTCTTTATAAGCGTCACGTTGGACCAAACTGTATGATTGGCTTTGTCCTGCTCTTTTGGACAAGCATTTGCATTGGATTTCTGGGAATCAGGAAGGTGAAAATATTCCGCGAGTTGCTGTTTGAGAGATTGTACTTCTACTTCCCGATTCAATAGCAATGCATCCAACTTCATATTATCTTGCCGGAGCTGAGCTAGATCATGGTCCAGCACTTCAATATGTGACTGCAACCTCTTTGACTCAAGTTCCATACTGAGTAGGCGCCATCGAAAAGCTTCTAACCTCTCATCTTTGAGTCTCAGTTGTTCTGCAAAAGCATCCAGCTCCAGATGATGCCTGTGCTCAACTGCAACACTGTACTTTTCAGCCTCTGATCGAACCCAATTCTCCAAGTGCTCAACATCATCTGTGAGTACTGCACAGAAGATTGAAGTGAACACAAGAAATAACATAATAAATAAACAGAATGACAACTCCATTTATTGAAATTCTGTACAATGGAAAGTAGGAAACATATTATCACTAATCAAGATTGATGAATATGCTATGAATAAACATGTGTATCGCAAATATATTATCACTAATTAAGATTGATGAATATGCTATTAACAAAACATGTGTATCGCAAATATGGTCTTACTTTCTTCTTCAGCATCCTCAGCCAAGAATTTATCAGGAACATGAGGAAATAGTTCTGGCTCTTTTGTACCCCCAGGTTGCTTGTCGAGAAGATAATCAGCCTTCTGTGATCTACTTTTTCCAGTTGGTAGCATCATTGCACTTGAAAGCATCCCTTTCTCACTGGCAACAACCTCCAACTTCGGATTCATACGTTTGTACAGCATATTTCTCAATGAATGTCTCTCATACCTAGACTCTGAAGCTGTCTTCCATCTCTCTGTCTCTAGCTCAGCTTGCTTTCTCTTGGCTTTTGATAATTTGATCTCCTTTAAAAGCATTTGTTTCTCTGTTGTATCCAATTTGGATTTCCTCAGCATAGCTGACAAAATTTGTTCTTTCTGTTCCAAATCCTTGCGCATTTTGACTAGCTCCATCGATAGTTTTTGGGTCATCAAGATAGCCTGCTCCTTTTGCTCAAGTACCGAATTAACCTCTTGCTTTGCTGCTTCAGCTTGTCTGAGCGCACGCCCCATCTCCGCTTCAAGCTGCCGCTGATTAGACACCAATTCAATGAATGCAGTCTTGTGTTTGGAGATCTCATTAGAGTGCCTTTGAGCATCAAATTTCGCGGTGTTCCTCAATTCTTCTGCTATAGCATCAGCCTTTTTCAGCTTTTCTTCAAGATCATGACGCGCTTTCCCTTCGTCCTCAATGATCTTATCTTTCGACTGCACAATTACTTTACTCTCCTCCAATTTGCTATCCAATTCAGCAATAAGGGTGTCCTTGTGCTTCTCAACAACTCTCAACTCATTCATAAAAGCACCAATTTGCTGCCTAAGTTTCTTCCTCTCATTAAACCAACACTGTTCTTGTGCTGCATATATGCACACAACTTTCTCATTTGCTTTAGCATCCTCCCTTCTTAACCCCTTCAATTCGTCGATTTTTTTCTCTGCATTTGCTAACTTAAGTAACAATCCAGACTTTTCATTTCTTGCTTCATCCCTCTGAACTCTCCACACAAGCAACCCCAAAAGATGAGCACTTCCTTGAAGCATCTTATTTCTCACTTCTAACAAATTCTCATCACATTTTTCGGGCTCCGGTAAGAGCCCAAGAGCAACAAATGCACAAGAAACACCAAAGTAAATTGGACATAAGCTCTCCCTTCTCCCTTCTGATGTAATCAAACAGGAACTTAAGACACCCTTTTCATCCATTACTCAATTAACCTTCTCTCCCTTGAGAAGAAAAAAAAAAGTGTCAGAATTCAGAAACTCATCAGGGCATTTGCCTAAACATAAGCCACTCCTTAATTATCATTTCAAAAGTATCACCTCCTCACTAAAAATTTAGGGGAAAAGGGATATTTAGAAGAAAAAATCAAGATAACATAAGAAGGAAAAGGACCCCTTTAAGTTACAAACACAAACAAAAAAAGGTCCCAGATTTCATTTTAGTTCAAGAGGTGGAGTTTGGAAGAACATAAAACATGATAAAGTGAAAGAGACAAGAGCAACTTCTTGTGGTCCAAGCTAAATACTGGAAAATAAACAAAAGGAAAAAAAAAACAATCTTATCTTCATGTATCAAGAATCTGAAATCACATTCTTAAAAAGCTACCACTAAACACTTACCAAATGCAGAAACTTTACTACTGTATAACATCAAGATTCAAGAAAACAGTAAACTTACAAATCAAGAAGACTTCTTCTTCAGCTGGAAAAAACCAAAAAAAAAAAAAACCCCACAATTCTGAGCTAACATTAATGGCTTATAGGACAAAAAACAACTCCAGTAATTGAATCAGAGAAATTGGTGGTACCATCTCTGTTTATCCAAATATAATCTGACAGAAAATGCCAAAGGCATGAACTTTAACATTTGTTGAGTATGCAAAATCAGTTAAAAAAAGCTCTGCCAGCATAACTGAGCAAAAGAATATAAATCAAGAATTCTGTTCCCTGGTTTTCAGTGAAAAATAAAAAAGGTGACCCCAAAAAAGCCCCACTTTGGGTACCCTTTTGCTCCCCTTATTTTCTTCTTCAGTTTATGGACTCTAAAATAAAACGAGGAAGCAAAAAAGCTAGATTCTTGGGAAGCTTGTCACCATTAATATTAAAGAAATTTAGAGGGCAAATTAATAGAGATCTCAATTAAATACATAAAAACTACATCTCTATCTTAGCTTGCAGGCCCACAATATATTGCATATTGCCAGGGTGTCTTGGCTGTACATACATGTATGTTCGTGACAATAATAACATACTCGGTGAAATCATCTCATAAGTGAGATCTGAAAAGTATTGAGCTTGTATGGTCATATTTGTGTTTTTCTTTTTTATCTTTTTTAATTTCTTTTCTTTGATTTTGTGAATCTTTAAAATATATTTCAACCTATATTGTTCGGATTTATGAAAAATATCATAAGATCTAGTGCATGTTAGATACTTTACCAATGTATAGGTTTTATCTATGAAGTATGAATATACATACAATCTACTATTGTATACACATTATATATATATATATATATATATACTAATTTTGATTCATTTTAAATGAAAAACTTAGTTCCGTCACTATTCGATAGAAATTTGGCAGCATCTCTTTTGAGAGTCCAATTAACACAAGTTTTTAACACTTCGGAAAACAAAGATCTCGCCTAGGAATGGAAATAAAAACTTATGGTAGAGAACATTTCTCTCTTTATTACGTTTTACTAGTGCAATTTAAATTAATCGAACTAATAACTTTCAAATATTCGGTGCATTAACTAAAAAAAACTCATAAAAACATTTTCCTTGATTTCGATTAATCAAGTAGTTAGAGTGTTTGACTTTAGCATACTGACTTTTATTATGTCACCCACTCTAATAATATAAGTTGTCTGTCACTTCTTACTAATAAAAATATATATGCACCACATAAAGCTTACAGAAATTAAGGTAGACCAAAGAAATCAGTGCCTTTTTAATTAATTTTCTTCTATACTACTATTGGATTGCTTATTCATTATTGTAGGCAAAAGGTCCAAAGAGTAACTACATTGGGACCCTAATAAAAAAAATTCTCCATAGTTTTAATTTGCAGAATTAAAAACAGCAAATTCCACCATAGCCATTCATGATTTTCTTATTGAAGAGTGACAATGATGTGTATGTAAACATAAAAGAAGAATGATGAATTTGGTTTGTTCATTAAATGTGCATGTACCAATTGATGTTGATCAATTTCTAAGGGGGCATTAAAGATTATACCCAAAACAATGCAAATTATTTAAACCTATTGTTTTCAATTCATCATCAAATTCATGATGAAGCCACACACACAAAAAAAAACAAAAAAACTAGGTACTCATGGGTCCAGCCAACTCTACACACACCAAAAAAAAAGAAATTTTGCGGTTGAGAATTAAAGATCATTATCTATAATTTATGTTGCTTGAACTTTCTAAAAATGCTAGTATAACTGTCGAAAGTCATGATCATGATCTAAAATTTATGTTGCTTGAACTTTCTAAAAATATTGATACAAGTGTATTAAATCCTACAAAATTGCATTAATTACTTTTAGAGTATCCGATACACGCCATCTACTCCTTTTTGGGAAGTCCAAGTAATTCTTATTCTCCCTTAGCCACTACACTTGAGACTTTCATTGTATTAATTGGTTTCAATAGCCATAATATTGCACATTGAAAAAAAAACTTATATATAATTATGTATAAAGTAAGTTTCTAATGAAAGAATATTAGAAAACTAATTGATCACTGTTTTATTGTTGTTTTGCTTTTTTATGGTCGCACTACCTATGTATTATTTGCTATAATTTTTTCATTGTCTTTTTCTTTGTATATGGATTTGCTATCGAGAGTCTTTCGAAAATAGTCTTTCTACCTCCACAAGGTCGTGATACGGTTTGTGTACATTTTACCCTCCTGAGAGCCCACTTGTGAAATTTCACTAGATACATTATTATTGTTTCTAATGAAAGAATAATTGATTGATCACCCTTAAATTATTTATGGGTTGTCACTATTGGGGTTTAGCTAGTTTATTTGGAGTAATGTTTTTTTTAACTTGTATTAATACCTGTAAAGAAGGAAATTGTTGAAAAAAAGTTTTGCAGATCATGTTAATTATTGGGAAATGCAGAGTTGGAAGAAAAGAAAAGCTAATGACCTTACTTTATTATAATTTGTTTTTCTAATCCACAATCATGATTTCCCTCCCTTGGAACATGGGCTTTAGATACATTAATTAGATTTGCAGTACAACTTTCAAGTATACTAATCCAGTAATTATAAATTAATTAAACTTTCGGATCATACAATATAATGCTACATTATAATTAAGCAGACATTTGAGAATTGAGATTAAAAAAAAAATCCTACGTTTTGATTGATTAAGTTTGGTATGTCGAAAAGGATGTTTGGTAGAGAAATCCCTAGTAAAAAAAACGTTTATTTACGAATATTAAGTACGAAATACCAAATAATTGTATAAAAAAGAGGGGGGAAAAGTCAAGTAATTAAATTAGTATAAATGTTGCAAAATAGTAATTAATTTATTTGAAGTACGAAATACCAAATAGTAATTAATTTATTTGTTCTACTTCTTTTTTTAGTCTATTTCAATTATTATTTTTATTATTTTTGACAATTTTTTAAATGACATGTTTAAGACAACAAGATTAAACGTTATTTTAATTCATTTAACATATCTTTAATTTAATACCATGAGATTTAAAAAAACTTCTTTATTTTTTTTATTTTATGCCAAGTTAAAACATGATAGACAAATTAAAACAGATGGAATATCAAAAATAAAATTGTATAATCTCCAGTTCAACACACCAACTTATACGAGATTGAAATGTAATATTACCTTATATATAAGCCAACAACAAGAAGGACTAATGTTGTGGTACTTAATTGTATAATATGTTATGTGAGTTGTACTATTTATATTTTATCCACATTTACCTTTATTTTACCATATCAATATTTAGGAATCAATTCTTATAGTGTTAGGAGAACCATATTTATATATATAAAAAAAGATTTAACTATCATTTTTATTTCCCCAAATTATTTCTTAAATGAGTGTCAACTGTCACAACTCACATGTCTAATATTGATATCAATGACTTAGGTTTAATTAATTGAGGGCTATAACAATAATTTATGTAGAGTTGGAAAATAAGCAATTAATTGAGGGTAATAACAATAATAAATAGTGGCTATTTTTCAAAGAAATTGACTACAATTGCAATTCAAAATTAGGCCGAAAAAGCAAAAAAAAATTAACAATTCAAGTCTCCCAAAATCAGCTTATCCATATGTGCTGCAAAGGCAAACATATGAATTGTGCTTCTTCACCCTAAATTTAAGCCATCCAATGGCTATATATAATACAACTAACTTTTTCATCATATATATATATAAGGCACTTTTGAGGCCAAATGGGCTTATATGACGTAATTTGAACATGCGTTAATTTATTCGATTGAAATTTGTCATGATTTCTGATTCTTTGTTATGCCTTCCTCTTCAGGTGGATGAATTTCTAACAATAACACATGCTTATGTCAGGGACCAAATACAAATGGAGAAAGCAAATTGAAAAGGCTAGAGTGGTATTTAACTATTCCATCAGAGTCACTTCCTTTTTATGGGTTTAGACGAAAACTTTCCTCTTGAATCATGTTTTATTTTATTTTATCTGAAAGGTACAAATGTATAGCTGAAGAACCACCAACATTCATGTAAAAAAAAATCTACTTGAAAAAATGAAAGCTAGATTACTGTCAACAGTTGCAAGATCAAGAGAAATTTTTTAGGATCTATCATTAATATTCTTAGCATTGTTGGTAGTGTAATTCTCAACTAAAAATTGTGTGAAATTACAATTTTCGTCTGATGGCAGAGATTTATTTATTTTTGGTTAATTCTCAAAATTACAAGTGTTAGATGATTATTTTCCTTGTAGTGATTTTTTATGAAATCAATGTGTTATATCAATTGTTGTAACATTTAGGTGTAGTTATTTTGGATGTAACCTAACTATGCACCACCAATATTTTTTAGATGGTACTAATGCAATATTAACTTAATGCTAATACAATATGTGATGACGAAAAATTTAAGGTAAAATATATCTTTTGATCCATTTTTTTTAATAATAAATGTTGCATATTTGAACACATTACAAATCAAGTTGTTGGGCTTAGTCCCCGTGCATTGCACGAGCATCACTTTCTAGTAATAAAAGAAACCAACAAAGGATGTGGTGGATTGTTCATCCTTTACTCCTTAATGTGAAACTTTTTAATGTAAATTTATATTTAGTTAAAATTCAATTCGGATACCAAATGTTGAAGTAGAAATCAAAAACCCGGTTCGACAATAATATAAGCAAAGGTGTACGGGTGTTTGTAGATTGGGGAAAACAAGTGGATGCTACTATGACTTTAGAGGTAGGATCCATGGACAAGGGAGGTGAGACTAGTTGTGTGAATGAAGGATGAATAAAAATGGAAAAGTATTAGTCAAAAAGTATGACGGGACAGAATATGGATAGAATTTTCTTATCATTAATTATAAATTTGAGGTCATTTGAATTTTGAGAATTAAAAATTTCGAGTAGAAAATAGTACTTTTTCACCCCTAAATTATATGCGACGAATTTGGTGTGAATCTAGATAAGAAGGATCTAGAGTTTAAATATAAAGAATGATGAAACATTTTTAAAAAAAAATTCAATATTAGGTGTAAATATTGGTAATTGGCGATTAATAATATGACATTTGAATTTTTTTACATTAGTTTGTATTAAATGACATTTTTCGTCAAATGTCATTAATATACGATATTTTGCTCTAAATATCTTATTTTGATGACATTCAAATTAATGACGTTGTTTTTATGACGTTTTGCTATAAATATTGAGAAATTCTTTATTTTTCGGTATTTATTTCTAGAGTCTCTAAATAAAAAGGATCAATTAATTTTGAGATATCATATAGTTATATTAAAAAAAGAAAAAGAGAGAAAATAAATTTCATTTATACCATTTGATGTAGGATAAATTACTTATATACACAACTTTACTTACCTTATTCTCCATTTTTCCCTACCTTTTTGAAATATTACATAAATCCCTTATTTCTTTCAATTCTTAAAACTTTCAGATACATAAGATCCATCAGTCAAAACTCAAGTTTACTACTCCGATCCCCTTTTCACTTCTCTTTTCTCTCCCAAAATTCACTTCACATTCTTAGCAATTACAATTTTTAAATTAATTTGATTTTCAAAAGGATTCTCTCTCTCAAGTCAATCAATTTCAAACATGTGAATAGGTAGGGTTTTGTCTTCTCCATTGTTGTCTTCTTCCATTTTTTTTCCAGATTTTTCTCCTAATACATATGGGCCAGGCCCCTTCATTTAGTATTGGGGTTACTCATTTAAATTCTTCTAATACTAATATGAGATCTTGGGGTCCATCTCGTCCTCCTCCAAAATCTCGGTGCTGATAGACTTGCTATGACAATGTATTGGCAAGATTTTTATTATGCATCCAATGGACTACCACAAATGCAGCAACAATCTGATACATTATCAATATGTTGAGAAGGAGAAGGAGAAGCAGATCAGATTGTTGGATTTTTTTCGATTTTCTCTTATTCATCTTTTTTTGATATATATGGATTCAGATTTTTAATGTATCTAGTTATTTTTATTTTCTTAAATTAATGTATAATGCTTTCTTTTCAACATTATGATACATTACAATTTCATCATGCTCAATATATCGTGTTCAAATTGTATAATCTACCATGTATCAATTGTTGTTATGTATCTGTAGTGTTTAATTTTTGTTCAGACTTATTTAAATTAGAAGATTATGTGCATGTACACACTACTCAATAAATACACTTGATACATAAATCCTATTATTCTATAGATAAAGCATCGTGTATCAAATTAATTGATAAGATGTAATTTAGGGTCTTACACTATGGTATTTATGTAAATTATACTAATTTTATTCATTATTTGACGAGTTGTTGTAATTTTCTGAAATTATTGATACAAAAATAATGTTCAATAGTAGCGGGCATTTTTGTATCATGTGTAGAGTTGTTGTAATTATGTGAAGTTATTGATACAAAAATAATGTTCATTGTTGTATCATTCAAAACTTGCACTATTAGAGTGTGTATCAGATACACAAAATTTACTAAAATGTATCAAATACACACATAAGATACATTGCAAGTTACTAATTTAACTGGAATTCATTAGTTGTATCATGTTTAAGTGTTGTACAATTTTTGTATCATGTTCAACTAGTGGGCATTTAGTATCAAATATAAATATCTGTCAGATTTTATAGATAATCAATTTGTATTGGGCATTAGTTACTCTTTTTTATCATTATATATCAACTAAACATTAAGATACTTTGTAGTTACAATTATGTATCATATGATTAACTTGACATGTTTCTCATGATGATTTACTTTTTGTAGCTGCTTTTGTTGAGTTCCTTAGTAACGAAATCAGCATCCCATCAAATGATTTCCAAGCTGATTATCTTCGCACAAGATATGAAGCATTATTATAGAAATACGGTATTGAAAAGGCTAAGTCACGCTATTTTAGCGATAAAGATGATCCTCCAAAGGTCAAAGGTCACTTTACTCCACCGCAACAAGATGATTTGGTTAATGTCGAATAGTGATTACGTATCAATAAATAGACACCTTTTGATGTTTTGTTTCTTTTTTGTTTAAGACAGTCTTACTTAAGTTTCAATTAGAGTGTTACACTAAAAATTGTTTCATATTATGTTTGAATTTGAATATATGTGTTCTTAATTATATCATGTAAATTCTTATATTTTGTGTTTTAATTATAGTGATCTTGATACACAACACATCATATGATACTTAAAACTAGGGGTGTTCACGGTTTGGATAAAAACCGATTCAAACCGAAAAATCAAACCAAATTGATAAAATAAAATCGATTTTATTTGGGTTTGGTTTGGTTTGGTTTTAGATTTTTGAAAACCGATAGTATATGGTTTGGTTATGATTTTATTCCAAAAAACCGAAGAAATAACCGAACCAAACCGATGAATTATATACATATATTTTATTAATATACATATTTAATATATTGTTTTTATAAACAATTTTAAAAATCTTATACATATTTTCATTAAAATTTCTTTATAATTTACTTATTGAAAGCAAAAATGCCCAAGATGAAACATTTATCTTATTAATTTCATGTATATGAGTGTCTATGACAATTCTTTGTGGGATTGAAAATGTTATTGTCTGTTCCTTCTAGGCCAATATAGTGTATTTTAAAGTTTTATTGATAGTAAATTTAGTGATCGAAAGTTCAGTAATTTAAGTCATTCTAACTATTTTTCGTTTTGAATGGATTGTTGTCATTATTTTCACATTTTAGATGAATTGTTTCTTTTATTTTTGTGTATGGTTAATAACCGAATAACCGAACCAAACCAAACCGAAACCGATAATCACCAAACCGATAAATGTATATTATACTTGGTTTGGTTTGGTTTTGATAATTTTAAAACCGATTAAGTTGGTTTGATTTTGGTTTTGACCAATAACCGATCCAAACCAACCCGTGAACACCCCTACTTAAAACATTCACATTATATAATTAGATGTCATAAAGATGAGTATCAGATTCATAACTCTTTTGATTCAAATGTCATTATAAAGAACTCATTAGTTATGACATAATGTATATGATACAATAGATATGAGTCACAACAATGTATATATAGTAAACACTTATGCATCATATACACATAAACTCTTTATTAGAATGTGATACATTCAAATTTGATTTTTTTAAACACAATATGTCACAAATTATTTATCAGATACACCATTGGCACATAAAGATGAAAAAAATTTAATGTATCATCCACATTTTTTCTTCATTACTACAAGTATTTTATACATCTTAATTGTTACATTATTAATATTGTCTACCAGATACACAATATTAACCTAATACATTTTATACAAATCAGTCATATGCATACGTTCGTTATATAAATGTATCTGATACAACTCAATTGTTAATCCCTTTGTTACATGTACTATATACAATCAGATACAAAATAATGAATACATCATAACTCACGAAATTACTATACACGCTCTTCGTTTACTACTAATGTATCATGACTTACATATCCATATCAAGAGTTTTAGTATTTTTTCTGAACCTTCGACACACATAATTTCTCCAGATGTAGAAACAACATAATGTATCAGATTTCCAAGTGAGGTATCCAACCTCATGTTTCTTTACCTCGATGTACAACCTTACTCCCATATCATTCCTAATAATCAATGGAGAAGAATTACCTTATACCATGTATCGAATCTCAATTTTTTTTCTTAATGCATCAATATTGAATTCTGCCGCAATAGCTGAAATTAAGTTGATGAATGAAATATTTTCACCAATGACGATTCCTTCACTTTTGTATCATTCATAACTAACCTCGTTATTCCCAGATTCCTAAATGCCTCAGCAAAATTGAAATATTCATTATGTATTTTATAAAATTATCTGCTACTGAATGAACTACTACTATAATAATCATCATGTAATGCTTGTAAGCTTGTTTTCACAGTGTCAAGTGACATTGTCAGTAATGCAGACACTTCATTAGCCATAGTTGCACTCAACCCTTGAACTACAAATATTGCCTTCCCATCTGGCCTATAACCACCCTCGTCGTCTTTCTTGAAGAAAAAAGAAAATTAATCTAGATATTAATTCACTTTCGCTATTAAAATTAGCTGAACGAAGAATAGGGAGAGTAGATTTGAATTTTCAATTTTCAATTGTTTTGGATCTGGTATGCTCTGTCAGTGGATAATTGATAATAATGTGAAATTGAAAAGCGCCAATCATGGGATTTGAATTTGATTTTCAAATTTCTCCCCTTATTACGCTTAACATACAGTAGTTGATGTATCAACAATAATATATCCGCCCAATTAGTTATGTATCTGGATGGCCTTAAAAACATGAAATTTATGTAATTAGAAAAAAGTAGGGATAGGAGGTAATTTCACTCTTACACTATGTGATTCTTAAAAATTATACTTTGATGTATGAAGCTTTATGATTTTGATTATTTCAAATGGTAAGCTTTCATTATCAAGAAGTGCTCTATTTTTAAGCCTTGTGATAAACTTTCCTTATTAAGAAGTGCTCGAATTGAAGCTCAGACATTTAACTAATAATATGGCATTTCATAAAATGGCCTAAAATAAAACAAGACACTAAAATTCACAAAAGGCCAAAGGGAAAGAAAAAAAAACAAGAGGGGTTTAATTGAGATTTATCTTTTGGATTAGAAAATCAAGTGATTTTTCTAATTTGACACTAAGATCATAGAAGATCTTCTGTCCACTTCAACAAAATTATTGTTTTATAAAGGTAATTCAAATGTACTTCATATGAGATATGACATTTTTGGTAAGATGGAAGCAAGTACAAATTTAGCCCTTTAATGATGTATTTATTCGAAATTAACAATTTCGACACAATATATATATATGATTCATTAAAGTTTCAAAATACTCAAAGTATATATAAAATTTACTTGAAGAGAAATGTCATTACTATTGTCACAAATCAATCCAGCCATTCGAATAAATTTTATCATTCATTAAAGAGAAAATACATCATTATCCCATTCAACTATAACATTTTAAAAAAAAAGATACTTGAACTTTGTAAAGGTCCTAGTAACCCCCTTAAACAATTTAAAAGTGGTAAAAGTGTCCCATTTTTCGGTCAACCCCAAGTTTAACAAGGGAAGTGAATACACGCACCAACTAATACTTATCACGTGTCAATTATTTATTTATTTTTTATTTTATTTTCATATATGTTATTCTTATTCTATTTGTTTTTCTAGAAAAAATAAAAAATCTCTATTCTTCTTCTTCTTCAATGTTCAACTGCGCTGGTCTCTTTTTTGACGCCGCCAACGATTCTCTACCATAGCCATCACCCATACACTTTAACACCATCTCAATCATTTTCTCTAGCAAATAAAAAATACTATCAAATCTCAGGCGCTTCTTCTTCGATCGTTCAATCATTTTTGTGTACTTCACCTTTAATTTTTGCTCAAAATCAACATTTGTTGTATCTACAAAGACTGGAATTCTCTCTCTGACTCATATAGGGTATTTTTTACTGGGTTTGAACGTGACCCCGACGATTCTCCCTCCGTCGTCGTCAAATCTTCGAGGCTTCTCTCACTTATCCTTTCCGATCTTCCTCCGCTTTCATCTCTTTCTCTGTCAATAATCTCATTAATTTGATCTCCCTCAGCTAAAATATGAGTCTGAGAACTGTTCTGGGTAAAAGTAGATGAAGGAGATAAAAACTAAAAAAAAAACAAAAAACAAATAAAAGTAAAAGAAAATAATATTTTAATTAAATAAATGTTAAAATAAATAAATAATATTTTTTTTACTCGTCTCACGTACACTCCATGTGCCACATAGGATCATAAGGGGATAATAAATCCACTCTGAACAAGAATAAGTGGGTATTAGGACCTTTTCAAAGTTTCAATGTCTTTTTAAAAAGAATGTTATAGTTGAATGCGATAATGATGTATTTTCTCTTCTTTAAACTTAAAAGGAAGACTCATGCCTTTGCTTATGGCTTGCATATCATCTATACGTGCTCCCCTTCTCTCGCCTTGCTTGAGTAAAACAATTAACTTTCTCAACAACAAAAAAAAGAAGCTCTGTTGATTCATTTTACAAGTCTACTTTGTACACTCTCCAATTTGTGTTGTTCCTTCTTGTTATTATTGGCCATTGGCCAACTCATCCAATAATAACATTTCTAAGGCTATTAATTGCACAATTTGTTCTTTAAATGAACTGTTTTTTTAATTTTTATCAAACTAATATCTAGTGAGACATAACTTCTTTATGGGGGCAAGATATTATGATACAAAAATATAAATTTATGACTCATAATTTTTATTTTTTATTTTTTACTTTAATGGACAAAAATTAAAAACCGACTTGAGCAAAGGTGCAAATAACCCTGTCGAGTGACGAGGGGGATGGGACATGGGCGTTGGGCCGTCAGTGTTAATTGGCCCACTGGGCCATGCGACACAATTTACAGGCTTTAATTGGATTCATTGTTAGTGCAAGCATTTTAGTTTTATTGAGCAAAATACTTGTGGAAAGATAAAACAAAAAAAATACTCTATTATTGCCAAATAAATATTTATAACTTAAATATAAGAACAACTCTCACATATAACAAACACAAAAATCATATTTGTATGTTATAGCTATAGTTTGCATAATTGCGCTCCATAACAAACATAAATATATATATTTCACTATACATATACAAAAGAAAATAGCTATATATAAATTGTTTCTGTTTTGGTATACATATACAAAAGATCAATTGTATAATCTGTGTTTGTATAAAACGAGAAAGAAAGAAAGACAAAAAAGAAGTGGGCAGGGAAATATTTGTATTGTATAATTATAAGTGTATAGGACGAAGATATATGTATTTGCATGTGTATATACAATTTTCTCTCGCTTTATACAAACAGAAGCACAATTTATACATTACTTTTCTGTTTGTATAAACGAGAGAGGCGAGGGTGGCGAGCGAGATCTGGGAGAGGGGAGAGAGGGGAACGAAAATATATGTATATATACAATTTTTTCTCGCTTTATACAAATACAAACACATTTTATATATTTGTGCTTGTATAAAAAACGAGAGAGGCGAGGGATAGAATGAGAGTGGAGAGCGAGATTCACCAGGAGAGGCGAAATAACAACAGTTTGCTATGGGGTACAATTAAATCAAACTATGATTATAACATTTAATTTGAATTAATAGTTTTCTATTTTATACATTTTTTCCTAAATATAATCCAGAAAGATGTGATCTCATTTTAATTTGTAATTTTGATAATTGAATTATTTAATTTGATGTAAATAACATGTCACCTTATTTTCTTGAAATTAGTAAGATTGCGTACCAGATCAGCTAGTCGTACATTTTTAAACATTTGATATCTGAATTTTCCTAAAATTATTTTTGATGGAGATATAAATCTGTCACAAAAAATTGCATATAAGTGAATTTGTGACAGTAAGAAATTTGTTAACAATAGACAACAATATATCCAATGTAATCTCATAATTATTAGTGGAGTTTGGAAGGGTGGCATGAATGACGATTTACTAGGTAGAAACATAATTTTCGATAAAATCCTCAACTCAAGTAACACCTATGAGAAATAGATGTGTAAAGCAATTACAGTAACGAAAAAAGTCATGTTGAAAACAATGAAGATGAGAACAATAATAACAACAACAACTAGACAACGACTACCTACTAATCTTCATTCTTAATTCTCGACCTCCATATTTTTCTATTTAGGATCATGTCTTTGATAAACTGTAAACGTGTCATGACAAATACCTGTGTCACATATATATCTTGTGTGGTCTTTTCTTGTGGTTTATCAACTAATTATTTTTTACATTCGTATTCAGTACTTAACCATCAATCAATTTCCATCACCCACTCTCTCTGTGTAGGACCAATATAGGAGGAACAACATGCACCAAATTTGGTTAAATCATATCTAGGAGTTAGTGTTGGACTTAAGCAATGCTGTGGTATTAATTATTAAACGATTCAAAAACTTATCTAGGTTTTGGTATAACATTGATATGGGGTAGAATAACATTCATTGTCGAATTTAGTTGAGACTCTTTATTTTCTTTGATAATCATGATGTTTGAGTCAATTTACATATATCTCGACTAATTTCATAAAATTTCTCCTATCTCCTGTACTGTTCACCAAGAATTAGACAAATAATCTTTGTCATGACTTTGAAGTGTTTTATTCTAAAATCTAAACTTCTCCTATGCTTTATTCAACTTAGCTATTGGAGGTAAGGAAAGTTTATATAT
>JAJOOH010015368.1:0-46223 GCA_029582605.1 Solanum gracilifrons | reverse complement strand
TGATACGGTTGTTCTAAAATTCGGGTTAGACTCATTTCCCACTCAATTTGACCCCCTGAATAAGAATATGAAGTCGAATTTCCGAAATGATGCACGTATTTTGAGATATATGGAAATTACAATTTTAGGTGTTTTCGAAGCACATTTTCGGGCATTTTTGGGGTCGTTTCAATAACAAGCAAACAAGTTTCAAAATTTGAGTTATCAATATGAGATGGAAACTAGGGTATGTGTGTTCCCCACAAGCTCTTAACGTAGTATTCCTAATAATAGTAATACTATCCTAGTGTTTGACATGCATGGTTGGTAAGTTAGGTATCCCTAAGTGATTTGTCCCCCAAGTAGGGAATTTCACCACGCAACTTGGTCCGTCTACGGGTGTATGCTTTACTAACTCTTACATTTACCCTAGATTAGTCATCATATCAATTTAGTTTAGTTTTCACCCTCACATCAATTGAAATCAGACTATTAGATAACATCCACTAAATCTCTGTTGTTTAATCTTTTTCTCATTCATTACCTCCTTGGTCCGACAATTAGGAACGAGGTGAGCTCTAACATTAGGCACCGCTAGAAAGACTTCTAAACGAAAGGATTAACAATAAATGCATAAACACTATTCAAGAATTACTTATTTATTATTACTTCATTGTTAATTACTCATGGTTCCCACAACCATAGGTATGAATTTAGCTACTCATGTTTGAGAGTTTACAATTCAAAATTAAGTTGAAAGAATGCATGAACTTACAGTTACAATAGATGAAACCCAAAATCTTGAATTGAAATTCAAAGTGAAAATTGTATAAAAGGAATTGCAGAAATTAAATTGCTAAGTGTTTGCAAAATAATTCCAAAACAACGAAGAACTAAATGTATAAAATAATGTCTAACCCCTAAAAACGAGAATTCCAACTCCTATTTATAGAAAACAAATCCCAAACTAAGTAGGAAACAAAATAAGGAAATAAACTACTCAGACACGATTTATGTTGACGACTAGACCTATGGACTGTGGGTCGACCTACGGTCCGTAGGTCACCTTCTGTGGTTCCACACTAATGCACTATTTCTAGGCCTTCAAACGATGACTCCACCTATAGTTCGTGGATTCGACTACGGTCCGTCTTGTAACTCTGTGGTTTGAGTACAGAAATCCATGTTTCTGACCACGACATATGACTGCCCATATACGGTCTGTCACTGGAACTACAGTCCGTGGTTGGCTCCATCGTTGTCTATTTCTGCAATTTTCACCTCGCATCTTCATCAACCGCATCCAAGCCTATTTCTTGAAAAATTTACACACAAAACATTATTTCTAATAACTATATATCTGGTATATCAACACCCTCAACTTAAGTGAAATGCATTGAAAATACTATAAACTCAAGGTATATCAACACCCTCAACTAAAACTTGTTGTTTGTCATCAAGCAACACACTAAAACTTTAAACGACACTTATGTAGAAGCAAGCATACAAACTCAAGCAATCAGATGGCTTTCTCAATCAATTCCATCACTTATTGCAACTCTTTTCATTCAGACTCAACAGGCTAACTCATGCGGATCAAAATATGACATAGATCGACCAATAAACATCACAACATACATTTTTCACAATCACCAAGGTACCAACTCTCCAACAATGTAACTAGTGCCCTCACTTCACAAGAAATCCTTATTCACACAATAGATTTGACTTTCATGTTTGATTATTCATTCAACACTCACTCTTAGAAGTGACTTCAAGTACAATTATTGTTCAATGCCATATGCTTGCCATTATTGTCACGCCATAGACTCTCCAAACTGGTCTCTAAGATCACTATAGGACTTTCGTAGCTTGTAACATAAGCTCAGGGTTAGGTAGGGTCATTATGGTACTTTTTAGTTAGTTTTATGCCCTCCTTGACATTACATTGGCTCTTTACCTTTTTTCTCAACCAATTCTTGACATCTTATTATTTTCTGCTCTTTCCCTTGACTCTCTTCAACACAAATGTGACTTTTGACTTTATCGCTCTTATTTTTCACTTTCTTCTTTTTCTTTTACTTCATCTTTCTTTGTTTCTTTTAGCACTTTTGTCATTCATCTTTTTGTTTTTTTTTACTTCAGTCACATCCTCTTCTATCTTTTCTTTTCTTTTTCTTTCCTCTAAACAAAATTCTTTCCATACCTTTTTTCTTTCGGTTTCCTTTTTCATAGCCACCCTAAATTTATGTATTTTTCATGAGTTGAGGTGTACAATATTCAATGTCGGACCAGGGACAAGATTAAGGTAACTTTTTGAATTAGCCACCCTCAACTTAGGCTTTTTGTCTAAGTTAAGGTGCACATGTCCAAGGAGGGACTGCGGCCGAAAAATCTTTTAGGGAAGGTGAATTAGGTGTATTCAAAGAAGTGGTATTCATTAGGCTCAAACATTTGGATCAAGGGGAGAATTTATTTCTTTTGGTTGAATTTTATGCTTGAGTAGACTTGTCGATCGGCTGTAGTCGATAAAGGCCGTAAAACATAGGAATGCAGTGGTGGCTGTCTAGCTGCAATCTTTGGTTTTGAACAAGGGCCTATGATCATTTCCCAACTTCTAGGTTAGATTTTCTCAGCAAGACTAATGGAGCAAGTTCTATATTGGCACACACTACATGAACATTCAAACTCTACTCACACACATTTGGAACATTATTTCATTATAAGATTATTGAATTACCCAGTTCAACTTTTAGATTAAGTCATGCTATCATACAAGTTCCTTATCATGTCATATGAAGATCAAACACATTCAACTCATCCAACCTATAGATCTAGCAAATTTCAAAAAAAATTGACAAGTATCAATTTCATGCACTTTAAGCCATCATGCTTTCATTCTTCTACTTCCTTGTACACATACAATCCTAAACATGTCTGTTCAACTAAAAAGTAAAACAATATCTTGGCGAAAAAGAACACATGTAAGATAACCCCAGGAGAGGATTTTGAGTTGGGTTGCTCAGACTTCACCCTATCAGCCACAACGCATTTACCCCATCCTCAAGAAAAAAAGGTGCAATTTCCCTCAATGCACAAAAGTAAAAAATAAAGCATACAGTGAAGCAAACCTGTGCCGCATATATGCCAAAGACCCAACAAGAGACGGGTAGGTCCGGTTTCTTGGAACCTGTTGGATCAATACTCGGGATGCCATCAGTAGAGCCCTCCCCAGAAATAGGTACACCATCATTAGTGCTCCTCGTAACAGAAGGACCAAAATCAACCTCACGGGCTCGCTGCTGCTTTATTTCCTCATCAATTATCAACTTCCTCTAGGTTGTCTCCAACTGCTGACGCTTCTTTTTCTTCAATCATTGAGCCTCCTTAGTGTCAAAAATATGGTCGGAGCAGTGGTGCTTCCGAGCATCACTGGAAGGATCCGGTGGTGGCATAGTGTCACCAAAGGGGGTAGTCATGACCACCTCATCCTCCTCCACAGCAGGAGCAGCCTCTAGTGCAGTCTCAATATCAGCTAGAAGAGTATCAACATCAGCACAGATACTAGCCAACTCCATCTGGAAAGTGGTCACATCGATCGTAGGGGCAGACCTCTCCAGAACTCTCAACTGGAATGCGCTCAGGCGCTTGTGGACTTTCTGAATCTTTGCATCCATCATGAGCTCCATACGTGCCTCAGACTCCTCAACATATCATTGCATCCACGGCCTCATATGGTGCAATAAGGAGTCTGTCTGGGTCTCTAACTTCTAGACTCGGGTTAGAGGAACAATAGTTGATCCTGAAGAGGGAATGGCGCGGGATGAGCTCACAACCTCACTAGTGGCAGTAGAAGGTGGATCCTTAGCATCCGTAGTAGTGGGAGGAATGGCGGTGTCATCAACCTTGATCTGCTCCACATCAACATCAAGATCAGCAACCAAGGGCAGTAGATCAACATGTGGCTCCCTCTGTGGTGCAGCAAGATTAATATCATCTTGAATGAGGCCGATGTCCACTATCGTGGTGGCCTCTATCAAACTATCACAATGCCAAATCGACACCCCAGCTGCAATACATAGGTGGAATATAAGACACAGAAAGGACAAATTAGGGGTTGTCTTGAAGGACCTCTCATGAATCTCCGCAATCAAAATCCAAGCGGAGTGAACATCCAGTCCTCCTACAAGTGTTGTCAACATCACAACCCAATCCCAAGTAACCACGTTGTTCGCCTGAGTAGGGAACAGTCTAGTACACATAACGGTCCAAAAGAAACTCACAGTGAAGCTCAGGGTAGCCTTTGTGATGGAAAAATTCATATTGTGCACCCACTCGGTACACTCCCCCTCATTTGCAATGTGACGGGTCATCCAACAGAGTAAACTCTCTCTTCTCAGTATCCCTCTGAAACACCCCACTCTACTCCACTCCCATCCGGTAGTCATATTCCATTGTATTGATTGGCAAAGTGTGGTCGGGCCCATAAAAGAACCTAGGTATCGTGGTCTCGGAGATATTAACAAAAAAAAATTATACCAAGATAGCCTGAAGTGGTGGCTGAGTTGTTAGCTTAGCCTATTTAGAGATAGAGTTATAGGCAGTGGCAGCGTAAGGAGCATAAAATTCTCGGGCCATCTCCTCACTAAATTTCCCTGGACTCCGTGCTATCCACTCACACTTGTGTCTCTTGAATAGTTCCTCAATAGTGGGCACGGTGTGGAGGCTACCTGTAAGAACCCGACGCTCCTCAGTAATAATGTAGGCCATCTTCTGATGCTCATTAACCACCGTGCCATCGGAGTAAATTTTGTGCTGGCACTCAACGGACCATCTATTCGGCTCAGTGGTACTAGGGGCAGGCTCAGCTCAGGGTGGTACCAAGATGTCTCCCGAGATATCGACATCAAAGGATGAAGTGGGACTGCCATTGGAATGGGAGTTGGAATGCGACACTCCTGCTGGTGAGGTCCCATTATGAGACTGGGGGAGGTGACCTCCACCTCGTCACTCATAAAAATAACATGTTATGTTCTATTCCTGGTAACCTGCGGAGCAGTGAGGGAAACTCTGGTGGTGGGTGGGATATACTCGTCCCCGCTGCCCTCAACTAATTACCGTCGAGATGGGGCAACTGATTTTGACTTTTCGTTTCTACCGTACACTAGTACTTGTTTAGGGGCCATAGTACCTGTGGAAGCATAGTTAGTACCCAAAGAACACAAAAGGACCCATGGAATAATTTTAGACCATGAATTGGACTTAGACAAAAAATAAAAAAATTTCAGACAATAGTTGGTTTGGTGACCCAGTGTGGGTACCTATGGTCCGTCGTTGGAACGACGTCATGTGGGTCCTCTCCCTAGGTCAGAGTACCCATTTTTTGGGGCTCTAATGTTGGAACAATGATTGTGTAGAACGGTTCGTTGATGAAATGATGGACCGTAGTCCAAACTGTGGTTCACCACTTAGACAAATTTGGTGTACATACAGTCAAAGGACCACGACCTATGGTCCGTTGGTTGTGGCCGTGTACAGGAGTTGTGCAAGGCATTTGATTTCAAACATCACACAACCACACAATCAATAGTTACTTCGAGTCTATACATGCATTTCAACAATAATATGGTAGTTCGTCATCTTTAGGGTTGTGATCATGCAATTTTTCCACATTCAACACATAAACATTGAACAACCCTAAGTCAAAACATCCAACTAGACCTATCACCCTAATTAGTTGATTAAAATAACTACAGACTCACATACCATCATTCCAAGGGTGTTTCTACACTAAAAATCAACATTTTAACAAGTGAATTATGTCACGCCCCGAGCCTACACCCTGGGCGGGACCGGCATCAGGAGACCATTGATGGCCCCTAGCCAACCCTTGTCTGGCTTTCTTAACTCAGCGGAAACCTAACTCAATAGAATAACTCAATGCAATGCAAGGTTATAAAACAACTTAACTGAAGCATAACATGTCTAAAGGCAACTCCTGTCTCAAAATAGAATATTTACATATATACATAGATGAGAGACTCAAAACTAACTGACTAACTGTCTATAAAGCCTCTTTAATACTGGGATGGATGTTGGGACAGACCCCACAATATCATAATAAAGCAAAACTAGGAACACAAAAGAACAGAGTCCTCCAGAAAGCAAGGAGGCTCACCACTAACTCTGGAGTGCTCAGCTGGATCAATGGTGTGCTAGATGCTGATCCGGGGTACCTGCGTCTGCATCGTCATAATATGCAGGCCAACTGGCATCAGTACATTGAATGTACGAGTATGCGACCTGGAAAGCTAAACAACAACTTAAGCTTAAAAGGAATACAAAGGAACTCTTACCTTGGCTCTGCTCGACTCATGAATAACCGAACTCAATATAAAGCAATAAGACACATGCAATATATATAAAGCTTGTAAACCATTGTAAATAACTTAGTTCATTAATGATAAAACAATAACAAACTGAACTTTACTTATATAAAAGTAATATAACTTTAGTGGGAGATTCTTTAAGCGACAACCACTACTATGAGCCCTAGTGATGATACAACGTTTTACCTCACGTTGCCCAAGGACCATCCTTTACCTTGCTGTGATAAAGGACCTTACTTAACTTAGTAGATCCACTAGCTTAACTTGCGTGATCATCTAAAAAGTATGACCCATTAAATCCCATGTTTGGCTACATGGTTCTTATGGAGAGTTGAGTTAATATGAACTCATGTCCCTAATTCGGTGTTCAAGACTAATCCCAAAATATACTTTAGCTCATAAGTTTTTTAAACACATTTTCTTTAGTTTGAGATAATTGCTCAAAGCTTAGCCCAAAGGCTCTTTTGGAACCAAAGTTCCCTCTTCTTTGCTCAAATGTGAAAACATTTATAAAACTTCTTTGGGAATACATAGATCCCTAATAACTTTTGAGAAATTACCTCAACTCTATACTCTTGGATTAACTTGAAACTTGAGTCTTAAAACGAAGTTAAAACGTTTAATAAAGACTCTTGAAAAACGTTAAAGACTTTCTCTGACTTGCTTCTTAACTTCTAAACCTGACTTCTAACTTCAGATGACTTGATCCTAACTTTCGTCGAATTAGAGTACGGATTCGAGGGTAATGATCTCATGTTTATGGATGAGTTCTTGACGTTTAGACGTACCTTGGAGTGTGGAAAACAACTATAAAACACAAGTACATTACCAAGGAACATGTATGAAAAAGTAGGGAAAGAATGGGAAAGGTTGGCGTCCTTGGCGCTCTGAGAGGCGAGGGACACCAGCCCTCAAACTTCAGAGGGGTCTACTGGGCGCTCTGCTAGGCGTGCCGCCCCAAGGGCTGGACTTTAGAGTCCCTTTTGGGGCGAGCTGGCTGGCGCGACGCCCCAGCCCTTTTCCCCGAAAATTCGACTTTTCTCCTTAATTTCTCCAAGTCTAAACCTTCTAAAATTCAAAGTTTCCAGCCCCAAACACTTAGAATCATAAATCCCCATACTATACAATGGATTCAACTCGAAATCACTGCCAGAAACATGCACCCAACCAACAAGAAACTTCAACATCAAAACCACAACTTCAACAACACGACCAATCTTTTCTCAGAATTTAAAACGTGATTGGCGTGTGGGGGAACGAACCAACCCAACACTATGATCTCACATACCTTAATAGAGATCACCCCCGACAAAAACCACGATGTTCTTGACAAAAACCTTTCTTCTTCTTCTCTTTCTCCTCTTCTTTTTCTCTTCTCTCAAAAAGCCCTAACTCTCACTTTTAAAAGGGAAAAACTGATTTAAAATCACTCTAACACCTCAATATAACCAAAAGAAATGGCTAGGGAAAAGACCAAAATACCCTTACAATTCGGGCTAACTGCCCTGCCAATAACCCACCCAACTTCCAAAGGGAATAACTAACTCCTACGAACTCGAAATTGAGAAAACTCGACGGAGTTGGAAAGATCATTCCAAGAGCTTTCCAAACATAACTGAAAATACACCTAAATCATCCTGATCTAGGATTTATGACCGTTCAAAGTTTACCAAAAACTCACTTTTTTCCATAACCAAATTTCCATATTTTTAAATTTATCCAAAAATGACTACTTCCAATTTTAAGCTTCTTCATAGATATTTCAAATTGCCTGACGTTACAAGTTAACAACCCAAGGACAAGTGCAACTAAATGACATCGTATTTTAAACAATGAACAAGGAATTCAAAGTTTTATGGTGAAATCATTTACCTTTCGAGAAATCAAAGTTGATGAGTGTGTGAATCTAGTACAAGCTCCTTAGACCAATGCTTTCATTGAACTCGAACCTTTAGTCTTTGATGTAAATGGAGGATTTGAAGCGAAATTGGAAGATATGGGATTTGGGAGTTCTTAGAAATGGAAGGGGAGGGAATTATGGATGTAATGGGGAAGTTTAGTTTGGGGGGAGGATAAATGTGGGAAATGATTTAAAAATGAAGGGTTATATTAATTTGGGGTCCGGATCGGGTCAGCAGAAACCGTAACTTGGACCTACGAGACCCCGTCGACTGTTCGTGGGTCGATCTACAGTCCATCAATGGGGTCCGTAAGTCACTTCAACACTTAGAAAAAATCAGAAAACATACCCGGGTTCAACGGATGCCATCCATAGTCCGTGGATTGACCAACGTACCATCGATGGAATCCGTAGACCACTGCAACAACTTAAATTCTGCAGATTTTGCCTTTTTATCCTTGCACACGTAGCAAACATTAGGTATTCCATTTTACATTTCTGGACACTTTTTAGACACATACCCTATTTTATATCTAGCCAACACCAAACATAAAAATTAATAAACACCTATCTAAAGAGCTAAAAAATAAAAAAGAAACAAGAAAAACTCCTATATCTAAAAGAAACTTCTATAGTTGGCTAGACTGTACATCTTGGGTTGCCTCCTAAGCAGCGCTTGATTTCACGTCGCGGCACGACATAGACACCTTGATTACTAGAACTTCATCAACATAACAAGCCTCTATCACTTCATGTACACTCTCAGATTTCCTACGTAGACTTTTATATTTTGTCCGTTCACCTTGAACCTCGTCAATTCCTTGTTCTTGAGCTCAACTGATCCATGTGGAAATACTTGAGTTATTATGAATGGCCCTGTTCTCTTGGACTTGAGCTTGCCATGGCCCAATCCACTTGGACTTGAGCTTTCCAGGAAACAAGAGCAACCTTGAGGTGAATAAGAGCAACATATCACCGACAACAAATTCACGCTTTTCAATTTTCTGATCATGGTACTTTTTCATTTTCTCTTTGTACAAGGTTGAACTTTCAGATGCTTTTAGGCGAAACTCATCAAGCTCATTCATGTCATTCAATCTTTGACTTGATGCGGCTCCCCAATCCAAATTCAAATTTTTTAGCGCATTGCTTTATGCTCTAGCTCTACAGGCAAATGACATGACTTCCCATACAGAAGTTGATATGGGGAAATACCTATGGTAGTCTTGAATGAGGTGAGATAGGCCCCTAGAGCATCATCAAGTCGTCTTGGCCAATCAATTTTGTTGCCATTCACAGTTTTTGCAAGGATTTGCTTTATCTCTCTATTTGAAACCTCAAACTTGTCCACTAGATTGTGGATGATAAGTAGTGGCTATATTGTGATGAACACCATATTTCTCTAGCAACGCCTTGAACAACTTGTTACAAAAGTGAGAACCTCCATCACTGATAATTGCCCTCGGTGTACCAAATCGGGAGAAGATACTCTTTTTTAGGAATATAGTGACACTATTTCCCTCATTGTTTGAAAGCGCAATTGCTTCCACCCCTTTTGATACACAGTCAACGGCAACAAGAATGTACATCTTCCCACGCGAACTCACAAACGGACTCAGGAAGTCAAGATCCCAGACATTGAATAACTCAATCACCAATATCGGGTTCATAGGTACCTCTTGCTTCTTTGAAATTACACCTTCTCATTGGCAATGATCACAAGACATGGAAAATCATGAGCATCTTGGTGGATGGTAGGCCAGCAATACCCACACCGCAAGATTTTATGTGCAGTCCGAATACAACTAAATATCTAAGAAAGTGATTTATTTTACTGTTATAGGAATACACACTTGCAAAGGGAAAAGAAAATTTGGATCCATGATCAGGCCATTAAAACAAATGTTGAAACAAGAATGTTCCTTGAGCGCATCCTTTAAGTCCACTCTCTATATTGAAAATCTAATGTGTTCATAAACTTCAGATTCATTATTTTTATCGTTGGCACGTTGATTTGTTGCTGGACCGCAGTCATAGTTTGACATTAACATGGCTTCTTCTTATTTTTCATCTAGATCAGTATCTAGTAAATGAGACTCCAAGTATTTCTACACTTTTGTCATCTGGATGAATATATAAAATAGGGGGCTCCAAATCTTGACCTAGTTATTACTTCTGAAAAAGCCTTTTGAAAGATATGGTAAGAAATCTCTCTTCATTTTCATCCACAAAAACAACCACGTCATCATATTTTGACAAATGGAAATCACAACTATTTCTCAAAAACCTCTATTGTTTCATAATATTTATAAAAAAATATAGAATACAAAGGAGCAAAATCAACTCTAATTGAATCTATAATAAATTGCACTTACCAAAAAAAATCTACCCGAGACATGTGAAGAGAGCATACATTTGACAAAACTTGGAAACCCAATATGCTAATTTGCTTGAAATTTTTCGGCTCACAGTTGGGTTTATGAGTCTACTTTGGCAGAGCCGTGCTTTTTTCCCTTCCTTTAAGTTATAGTAAAATCAAGAATCAAAAGAATTTTTAGAGAGTTATTAAAACTATTCAGACAATAAGGTAGAAATTAATAATACTAGGTGGAATGATTGTCTACTACTATTTATTTAATTGATAGATTGTCATCAAAAGTGCAAAATCCTTAATCTCTATATTTAGCCCGAATCATGGACTGTGAGTGAAGATCAAATGTACAAACATTCAATTTCGGACTAACAGAAGAGCAGTGTAACCAGAATTTGAATCTGCGACCATAAGGCTGCTGAAGAATCTTATGTCATATCAATAGGGCAGTGTGACCATACCTTGAATCTTCGAACATAGGGCTTCTAAAGAATACCATATCAAATAAAAATCACAATTCCACCTAGGTACAATGTCCACTCAAAGATAATCAATACAAAAATCCTAAGCGTGAACCGAATCCAATCTCAAACTGTCCAACCGCACACGATAGCCTAATCGTGTATCACTAGGGACGTAGATAAGGGGAGGTATTGATAGAAGGTCATCAGAGCTAAGGTACAGCATAACTAAGACTCATTCTATCAGACCTAATTCTGCTACATCAATCTACATGGATCTATGTCATCCAAAGCAAGCACATGCTCCAAAATACGCAAGTCTAAGACAAGCACTACTCTACTCCTAGACTAAGGATGAACATGCCTTCAACAACAATAATAAGCAAGTACAAAACTTTCCACAATGTACGAATAGTCGCAAACAAGAAGAATAACATGCTAGTAGCGGGAAAAGCTTGACAAAAACTTAAGACTTGATATTAAATAACTTAGCATGATCAACTAGCTATCGAACCCAAATTCACACGAATCAACATTTTTTTACATTCTCGAGTTCAATCTTAAGGACAGGAATCAATAGCCTACCTCAAAGCAAATTGTATATGCTTCAAATTCACAATTCTAATGCTTCTCCCTTCCGAACGGCCTCCAAATACTACAACACTAGAAAATATAGAATATTAATATTAACACGATCGTCTAGAAACCAATCATATTAATTAGAGATTTACCAGAATTTTAGTAAATATGTGAATCTGGGACCCACCTTAGGAATCAAAGAACTGATTCCATCAAAATATCCATTTCAGCTCCCCCAAACTTGTATCCTAAAATGAGACACAAATTATGGCACGAACCACACCCAAACACCTACAATGCGTAGCCAAAACCTTCGAAGTAGATTTTACAGCAAACCATCTTTCCCCAACAATCACCAAACACTCCAATGAATAGCCAAAACCTTCCCGAAAACACTAAACATGAAATCACCCAAATCGAACACAAACAACTCTCAAAATCGCAAAAGGAAATGCTAGAACAAAATGAAATAATGGTCTACTCTTTTATTCAAATGTCAAGTTTCAAATACACATCACCAGAGAAAGGAGGTCGTGATAATGAACCATTTTTTCAATGTCCTTCGCGATCACAAAAGTCGAACCTCACAAACAAGATGACCAAAGGTGGTTAACGACACATGAACACTTATCTATATTATAAAATGAGGCCCATGTGATCATAATGGTAAAGAAGAACCCTAGATGATTGTGAAGGCACACATGCCACCTCGCTAAAGGAAGGACCAACACAAGATATTGGTTTATCAGCTCAAAACACTGAAGGGGTGCTCGATATTCATTTGGAACCCCGTTCATGAAAATGAAATATGCTACCCCACCATAATTTTGTATTACATACTCAATGGAGCTATTGAAAATTCTAATTAAGTTGATCTCGAAAAAATATTGGGTCCCACAATAAAACTCCATTCAAACCCAAATTCCACAAGGAGCTTGAGAATAGCTCGGAGGCGTCATGATCTGTGTGAAAGGTCCTAGATAAAACTTTATATTCCAAACCGAACGGAACCGTCATAATTGAATTTTGAGGCGGGATTCTTAAAATTTTGACAAAACTGAAGCGTTTATGTTTCTGGAGTTTCTGAAAAAAGAAACTTGAACAGAATCCAAATAAAAGACTAGGTGACTGAACTGTCATTCTAAGCAAGTGATAGATGACTTGGGTCACTATAAGAGCGTTCTAATAATAATAAATAAGACAATAATACAGGAATGACCTAGAGGGTCATTATAATGTTTACTCAATCAAATAATACTCCTCTCCATGCTGAGAATACATGTACTCTTCAAATTGTTGTTAATAAAGTTTATCGTGAGAGTACTAAACACTTAAAAGTAGATTGACAATATAACGAGAAGTTGTATTGAAAGCATTCATTAATCTTCCATATGTGTTAAACGATTCTTAAATGGTTTATTCTTAACAAAATTTATGGCATGACAATCCCATTAGTTTCTAGTATGACTGCATATAGCTTAGATATGAACACGTTATGGACTTTCAAATAGGAAACCTAGCATCAATATGAAAATGTCAGGTTACAAATCATAATCCTGATGAACTTCTAATAAAATAGGTCGATTGGTTAAGTTGGTCCTGTGATAACCTGACAACACTCTCTTCCTAAAATCAAGGAGGAGAAATATACTCATCGTTCAAGTATATGTCGATGACACTATCTTTTAATCTACATTGGATTTACTATACGAAACATTTACCAAGTTAATGGGAAGTGATGAGTTTGAATTGAATATGATGGGGGGACTAAACTTTTCTTTAAGCTTACAAGTTAAGTAGTCATCAACATGCACTATGATCAATCAACAAAAGTATATTGGTGATCTGCTAAAATGCATCCACATGGAAAATGCCAAGCCCATTGATACTGCAATAGGAGCACTACAAAACTAGATATTGACAAACCAAGTCCATCTGTAGTTGAGACAATGCATTGAGGAATTATTTGCTCTTTACAATACATCAAAACAAGCAGACTAGATATAGTCTTCAGTGTTGGAATAAGTTCAAGACTTTAGACCTATCCTAAGGAATCCAACTTCAAAGATGCAACAGTGATTCAAATGGAGACTCCATGTATATTATATGTAAACTACTAATTTAATTGTGCGGTAGTTTTTATGCACAAAAATAATGTGTTAAGACTCTTTTATGCAATTGACTTAATGAACGATAAGCTCCATGTGGGAATTTATTATAACTATTAAAATCAAATGTAAAATGTCATACAAAATCAGTAGCACAAGTAAATAAAAGATTAGTACCCAAAAGTAGATTAAAAAAAAAGAGAAACACAAGTTGTTAGCAAGATAGGGCATGTAATATTTGGTGTTCCTCCCTACCTTCATTTATGAACGAGTAAGCTCCGATTGACCCTTTAGCGATCAAGTTACTAATGTGGAGTTTAAGACGGCTTCTCAAGTGTTGGCTCAGGTCGTGAAGGCCCAAGCCAATAGGGAGGTTTTGAACCCTATGAACCCAAATGTGGGTACGGCCGTTTGAAGAGTAAGGGACTTCACAAAGATGAATCCTGCGAAATTATATGGTTCTAGGGTTGAGGAAGATCCTCAAGAGTTCATTGACGAGGTCTATAAGGTGGTGGCTATCATGGGAGTGACTCCGGTGGAGACGGCAGAATTAGCCTCTTATCAACTCAAGGAGGTTGCTCAAATTTGGTTCAACCATTGGAAGGAAGAAAGGTCGGTAGGTACGGATCTCTTAGAACGGGAAAGGTTTATGTCTGCTTTTCTGGATAGGTTCTTTCCTCTTAAGATGAGGGATGCAAGAGTACTAGAAATTATCAACATCCGACAAGGAAACATGAGTGTGAAAGAATATTCTACGAAGTTCACTCAATTGTCTATGTATGTTCCTTCTATAGTTGTTGACTCTAGCGCAAGGATGAGCAAGTTCGTTTCAGGTGTGTCTGAATTGGTAGTAAACTAGTGTCATACGGCTATGCTTGTCCATGACATGGATATTTCTCATCTTATGGTCCATGCAAAACAAATTAAAGAGAAAGAGCTCAAAGAATGGTCTAGAGAAGCTAAGAGGGAAAGAATGGATGATGGTAACTATAGATACGCTAGGTCCGGTGGACGTGGTCATTCAAGGTTTCGACAATCATTTTCCAGGCAAGGTTCTTTTAAGGCTCCCCAAAGATTCAAAAATGAAAGGGTGTCTAACCCTCAAACTCAAGGAGGTGGTAATGGGTCTTCTTTGCCTAATTGTGCTAAGTGTGAATGAAAGCAAGAAGGTAAATGTCTACCAGGTTCCAATGCTTGGTTTGGTTGTGGAAAGATTGATCATAAGATAAGAGATTGTCCTTCACTTTATAAGAATGAGGAAGATAATCATCATAGAGCTCACCCCTATCCTTCATCCTGTCCTAGTGGTTCGGGTGCTAGCGCTCCTAAGCAAAATAGGTTTAATGTTCTTCAGACTCGAGGTGAACAATACGATTCTCCCGATATGGTTAGTGGTATGTTTAAAGTTTTCCAACTAGATGTATATGCTTTCACTGATCCCGGTGCTGCATTTTATTTTACCACACCATATGTGGCTTTCAGATTTGATGTGTTTCCTGAAGTGTTGTTAGAACCTTTTTTTGTCTCTACTCTTGTTGGTGATTTTGTGTTGACTGAGAGGGTTTCTAGAAAGTGTGCTATCCGTTTATCCCATAGAGTTACTCTTGTTGACTTGGTAGATCTTGATATGTTGGATTTTGATGTTAACCTTGGGATTGATTAGTTACACTCTTGTTATGCTTCTATTAATTGTAGAACTCATGTAGTACAATTTAAGTTCCAAATGAGCTTGTCCTAGAGTGGAAGGGAGGGGGGGGATTATATGTCGAAAGGTCAGTTTATTTCTTATCTTAAAGCTAGAAAGATAATTTCTAAGGGTTGTTTGTACAATTTAGTTAGGGTAAGGGATATGAATTCTGAAACCCCTAATCTTGAGTCAGTTCCCATTGTTAATCAGTAACCATAAGTGTTCCCATATGATTTACTCAGTATTCCTCTCGAAATGGAAATAGACTTTTGTATTGACCTTCTCCTAGATATGCAACCTATTTCTATTCCTCCTTATAGAATGGCTCTGGTAGAAATTAAGGAGTTAAAGGAACAATTGAAATATTTGGTTAATAAGGGTATCATCCGACCAAGTAACTCTGAATGGGGTACTCCAGTTTTGTTTGTTAATAAAAAAGATTGTTCTCCGAATGTGTATTGACTATCGACAATTGAACAAGGTGACTATTAAGAATAAATATCCTCTTCCAAGGATAGATGATCTATTTGACCAACTCCAAGGTGCACGTTACTTCTCTAAGATTGACCTTAGATCGGGTTATCACCAATTGAGGGTGAAGGAAGATGATAATCTGAAGATGACTTTTAGAACCCGGTATTGTCATTATAAGGTTTTAGTGATGTCGTTTGGTTTGTCTAATGCTTCGGCAACATTTATGTATTTGATGAATGGGGTGTTTCGACAATACCTTGATATGTTCGTAATTGTGTTCATTGATGATATTTTGATCTATTCAAGTAGTGAGGATGACCACATTAATCATTTGAGGATTGTATTGCAAATTCTTAAGAAACAACATCTCTTTGCAAATTTTAGAAAGTGTGAGATTTGGCTGCGGTCCATACCTTTTCTTGGTCATATTATTTCAAGTAAGGATAGTGAGGTAGTTCCTAAGATGACTGATGCGGTGAAGAGTCGGCCTAGACCTCTAACATATTAAGACATTAGAAGTTTTTTGGGTTTAGCCAGTTATTATAGAAGGTTTATTGAGGGGTTTTCTTCCATTGCCTCTCTATTGACAGCTTGTTATGATCCTGTCTCTCTTAGAAGTGGAATTTATCCATCTTGATTGATACTTGTGCCATGTGTGGTCATATTTTATTTATTCCATGTTTTGCATCTTAGTCTAGAACTTGCTCTGCATGTTATTGAAGCAAAATAAAAAGTGTTGCTTTGTTTATGAGATTATAATAGGTTTTCTTTGATTTGTCTGGTTAGCCTTTTCAGATATTATATCACTAGTTAGCCCTTTTTGAGCTTGTAGCCTTTTGTTGGTAGCCATATTTTACCCTTTGACTATTTTGTTGAATTCCTAGTTTTTGCACCTTGCTTCCTTGAACATGATAGTATAGACTTATTCTAATTATTAATTCTGAGAGAAAGGGATGGTTGAGTGAAAAGGTAATCAATGATAGCTACGAAGTACTTAAAAGCCCTCTTTGAAAGAATGTGACATGAAAAAAATGAAAAAGTTACCTTGATGATGGCCCTGGTCCTTCTAAGGGCATCGTGCACCTTAACGCATGTAAAATGCGTAAGTTGAGGGTGGCTATTATGAAGGAAAATTTAAAAAAAACAATAGAAACATTCTTGAGATGATGAGAATTATTTGTGAAATAATTGTTGAAGAGAGGGCTGAAAATAAAGAGAAGAAAATAATGGGTGATGAAGTCTAAAATTCCAAAGTGCTTAAGGAAGTGTAATTCACTATTATATAATTTTTATACCCGTCCCCTAGCCTACATTACAACCTGTTAAAGTCCTATTTGATTCTATTCAAGCACACTTAATTAGTTGACATGTACATAATGGGCAATCATATGGTTCTTTGTGCATACATGTGAATTTTTTTTGTGAGTGTGAGAATTGTTCTTTGATGCTAATTCCTTAATTTATATTCAATCTTTCTATTTAAGTGTGAACTATTTCTTCTTCTGAGGACACTTATTTCTTGATAGATATGTGATTTTATTAACTTTCTTTGATGAGAGTAGGTGAGCAAGCTTAAATTTGATGAATTCAATGTCCTTCCTTAAGGTTAGGAGGTTAGAGGTTTGTTATTTATTTGGATGTCTTACTTAATGATTGAGAAGTATACTTGATATGTTGAAATTGGTATATGGCCTAATTGTTTGTATTAACCAAAGTAATGACATTGCTAGTATGGTTTTTTTAGATGAGTTTTAATGTTTGCTCAAGGACAAACAAAAGTTTAAGTTTGGGGTGTTGATGTGAGGTCAAAATACATATTTTTAATCATTATTTGCCTCACATTTATTATTTATATTTGTCCTTTTTTAGCAGAAATTTTATGAATTGTGCTAAATAATAAATTTTATTTGTATGATTAAATTGGTGGAAAAATGAAAAAATTGGAGATAAAATGAATTAAAAATTGAAGATTGAAGAAGGAAATCAAACAGACAGCTTAGTAGATTAAATTTAATAAAATGATATATTTATATACATAAGGAAATGGCGGCTGCAAATTGTGAAATTTCAATTCTTACTCGTGCTTCTTGCTGCTGCCACGTGGCAGCAAGTGAATTGTGCAGAATTATGGAAGGCGGCGCACCAGGAAAATCGAGAAATCACGCGTACAATACGAAAAACCCAATTTAATTGGGTTTTAATTTTCTAGTTTGTCTTGAACTCTAATATTTTATTTTAGAGTTTTTATATTTATAAATAGGGCATTCTTTGGGGAGCCAAGAACCAAGAAACAATACATAATATAAATTTTCTTCTAGCTTAGAAACTTTGGAAGAGCCGCCGTGAAGGCCGGAGAATTGTGGTTTATTATTTCTTCTCCTTTATTATTTATTTGTATTCGTGATTAATAAAAGATAGTTTAGCTATTGTTCTTAACTTTTTTATGATTAACATAAGAATATTTATTTTAATAGATTTTGATTGTGTTTTTGAGATAATGAGTAGCTAAATTTCATAACTAGGATTATGGGAACCATAAACGATTAACAAAGTATGAATAGTGTTGTTGCATGCATTGATAATTCTTTCATTTAGAAGTCTTTTTAACGGTGGCCAACGTTAGAACTCGCCTTGTTGCTACTTGCCGGACCAAGGAGTTAGTTAATAAGAAAAGAATTATCAACTTAGATTTAGTGTGATACTATCTAATTATCTAATGTCAATTGGTGCGAGTGTGAAAACTAAGCCATGCATTGATGTGATGTCTAATATGAGGTAAATGTAAGGCTTAGCAAATTATACACACGTTGCCGGACCAAGATGCGGGGTGAAATTCTCTAGATGCCGGACCAAGGATTTAGAGATACCTAACTTTTCACTTCGCATGTAATACACTAGGAGATGATTGCTATTACTAGGATTACCACGTTATGGACTTATGGGGAACACATTCCTAGTTATTTCTAATAATCTGAATATAAATAAATACTTAGTTCAAAGCTATTTTTATTGTTTTTATTTTATTTCAATTTAAAACCCCCCATTTTTATATAATGACTATCGAGTTAAATATTTGCTATTGACAATATTCTTTCATATTTTGTGTGGGTTTGACCCCGACTCATAGTTGGGTAAATCTTTTGCATACGATCGTTTGTATTTCTTTTCAAGAGGTATATTTGAACATTATCATTAAGTATAACGGCCGGATCCTACACTCATAGTAAAGTAAAAAACATGGGTTAGCACAATTAATTATACTAAGTATGGATGCCATGCACAAAAATCCTTAAACATGTATAAAAGGGACATTTAGTTGAAAACATGCCTTTATCAAGTTTAGAAACAATTATGCACATTTATGAAGAAACATAAACCAAACCAACATACAAGCAACCCAAAGCCACACTAGTGCAATGCAAAGGTAATGTCCCATAACCCTACCAAATGCTAAGTATCACATTTAGGTCACCAACAACATACATATCTTACCATAGTCATAGTCAACATACATAAGAAGGAAGACATTCATATTTCATAACATTCATACATACCTTTTTCATACTTAGCTCATAAGTCATCATAACATCATAACATAAGAGAACCTTACCATAGTTCACATTCATAGTCAACCTTACCATGGATTGCACAAGCATTAACCATTAGGCAACAATGGCATCTAGACGAGCCATGTATTTTTAACCTGCAATGTTTATCATCAGTAGGTAAACTATTTGATAACGTTCGTAAAATAAAAGGAATCTTTTAAAGAGAGTTTAGGATGCTAGATCTTCATAGATGTTAAAGAAATTGTTTTAAATTTCCTTAGGCTTCTCCAAGCTGATTTACATGTAAATATGCCCGTGTCTTCAAGGGTTCAGTCTGGGACATCTTTGTGTGCATCATGAATTTTGATGCCTTGAATGTGCTCGGCAATGTGAGAAGGAATTGTATCCATTAGTTTTGGCATATTGCATATTTTATTTTCAATGTAGTCCAAGACTTTGATATCCTTAGAGCTTTGCTGATGATTAAGGAGGTTACAGAGGTGGCCTTTTCTCGTCCAGTTATCCCACCAGAAAGAGCAATTTCCCTTAGCAATTTTCCAGAGTATGAGATGAGCATAGTATTTTTTAACCTACATCATCCTTTTCCACATATGAGATTGTCCAAATCTCCATTTAATTCCAACTAGATGAGTTCTAGTACAGTACTTAGCCTCTAAGAACTGGTTAAGTAGAGATGTTCTTGTTCGAAAATTCCACATGACCTTAGCTAGTAGAATAACAGAACTCTGTACAAAATTCAGGTTCTGATATAGACTGCCCTTCTTCTCACTGTTTCTGTCATAACTGTAAACAAACCAGTGTGCCTTTCTTCTCCATGTTCTGCACTGCTGCATTCTTTTGTTTTTGCTGAACAAGGAAATATATCACTTTATCAAAAAGTGTCCATAGAGATTTTTGGCACTGCCACTGAACTAGCAGAATATTTACATCCATTACAGGAGCACTAGAAGGAGAACTGGTACTTCCATGTATATACAGAGATGCAACAGTCTGCACTGCTGCATTCTTGGATTGACCCTTAACTTATTAAATTCTCTATGTAGAAATAGTATTTGGATTCTTGATAAATGCATCTCAATATTTTTCTGATAATTTTTTCTTATGTTTTACAGCTTTTGTTGATGTAACTAAATAACACTTGGTGAAATTTGAACTGCTTTTGGGGTGAGTGATCGACCTAATTCTAGTATGAAACTTACATGTATACAATAGTTATTTATCATTTTTTAAAATTTTGAACCAACAGATTTGGAAGATTGAAGGTTTAAGTCAAGATACAAGTTTGGAAGTAACGCACAAGCTTGCTATTAGTTTTCTACAAATGTTATGCAAAACTCAATTGTATATTCTAACTCGGATGTTAGATAAGTTTTTTGAATAAACTATTGCAACTAACATCATGGGATGTTAACCAATTTATTATAATTAATCGCAATCTTTATCTCTATCTTCTTGGTTTTGTTTTTCTATATCTTTTTTTTAATCGAGAGTTTTAGTGTTTGTTAAAGAGTTTTATTTATTCTGATATCAATTTAACTAGGATCATTGATGTTCAATCTATGGCCAAAAATGTTGCTCATCTCTAAAGGACAATTTAAGACCACAAATGTCTAGTCTCTATGGAATAATCTAGGACCTGAAATATTGTCGTCTCAAAAACTAATAATGGACCAGATCATTCTTGTCTCTAAACATAATCTAGGACCAGATCATTCTCATCTATAAAACTAATCAAGGAACAGGTCATTATCGTCTCTAAAACTAATCAAGGACGAAGTTATTATCATCTCTAAATAAAACTAATCAAGCACCAAAATGTTCTCGCCTCTAACAATTTTTAGGACCAGGTTGTTGATGGTTGCTAAAGAGATTTAACGACCTGGAAATACGAATTTCCCAAGATATATATGGTCTATTTGAAACCAGATATATAGTCTCTAAGATAATTTCATGAAAAGATTTTTACCCGTCTCCAATGCCATGTAATGACAAGCCTTTTCTCTTCGTCACTAAAGACCGATTCCGACTAAGGCGGTTGCGACGAGTGGCAACCAGCCTTTTCTGGTCTCTACTTCGCATTTGGGACCGGATATAGACTTTTAGGGACTAGATTTCGCTTCCTTAGAGATTCTTTTTCTTGTAGTGATTATCTCCTAACTCAGAGTTCTAACAGTTGATTGATAAAAATTAGATACTATGAAAAGTGATACTAAACTAAGAATTTTAAAATGTATTTATAGTCGCCAAAAATATGTTGTGAAGGACCATTCAGTGCAATAAGTCGGGATCACCGATCCACTCGGCAATCCACCCTTTGGTCAATTCCATCGCCTTTTTGTTTTGGACTTATCATCTTCAAGTTCTTTAACTTTGGGAGATCTAGCACTACATCGCGGAATCATTCGGCGACTCACCAACTGCTCCTTTCTATCGACGACTTATTTTCTCCTTTAGGGCATGGCACACTGGAACTTTAGGAGAGATCATGGACATTCAGCGACTCGCCCCAATGGGTTAGGCGATCATTAGGCCTTTTATTCTTCGTTCTTTCAGCTGCCTTGTTCCTTTTTGCTCATTGGTGTCCATGCTTCGTTCCTTAACCCAAATACCTGAAAATCAAGAATTTACATCAGTTATTGGCACCAAATAAGCATTTGAGGACACTAAATCTATTAAAATAAAGCCTTAAATGAGTCCAAATCGTGGACTCATCAAGGCATATCCCAACAGCTCTAGTCAATTAGAGGCTTTATTCAGACATAGTTAGATTTAGCTTAACTTTTTGAGTTAAAGTCCAGTACCATTAACTCTTATTCAATATTTATATATTCACATCACTATTGGGTATTTCCCATCATTCACTTAATCACATGTATTAAGCTTCTGCATAGTATCTTTTGTTTAGTTTTTTAATTATGCTTATGATATGCCAGCTCAGGGTTTGCTTGGGGTCACTCTTGATCCTAGGTCATATGTTTACATCTAGTAGGTAGCCTCATTGCCTGAAAACTAATGTTTGGCCAGTTGAATTTTCTTATACATATTTGAGTTTATTATTTTGAGATATTTGATTTAAAGTTCTACTTTTGAGTTCATCTAATATTGATTATGTCTTCCGCTGAGAGTTGAGACAGGTCAAGGCTTCGCTTAGGGCGAAAATTATTTCTCAAGTGCCGGCCATGTCCAGGGTTTAGGCTCGGGTCATGACAAACCTAGTATTTTAGCACAGAGTTCAAGACTCCTAGGGTGTCTATGAAGCCCTGTATATAGAGTCCTACTGAATAGGGTGAAGCACCACATTTATAATTAGGAGGCTGTGACATTTACGAACTATTTCACTTCTTTCATACTCTTTTCGTGCTTTAGAGTTCAACTCTATAAAAGTTTCTTTCAAATTTGTGTTTGCGCATGTCATTGAAATCATGCCTCTGCGAAGAGCTGTCTGAGGTCGTCCTACTATTATGAATGTTGATCACAGGATCAAGGAGTTCCCAATGCACCAGAAGCAACCCCAAATAGAGGTCACTAATACTGAGTTCTAGGATGCTATCCAGATGTTAAGTCAAGTTGTGACCAAACAAGATGGGAAACAGAGAGGGGTTCGATATAATGTTGTTGATGCATCTAGAATCTGTGAGTTCTTGAGGATGAATCCTCTGAACTTCACCGGGTTCAAGTGTCACTAAAGATCCGAAAAACAATGTGAAAGATGCAAAAAGTGTTCGAGTTGATGCATGTTGTAGATGTTGAGCGTGTGGAACTAGTTGCATACCAAATGAAGGGTGTTGTTAGAGTATGGTATGACCAATGGAAGAGTAGTATAGTGGAAGGGGCCCAAGGTGTGAATTGGGTTTTGTTCGAAGATGCCTTCATGGGGCATTTCATTCACCATGAACTGAGAGAGGCAAAGGTAAGTAAATTCCTCACTCTTAAGCGTGAATCCATGAGGGTTCATGAGTACAACCTCAAGTTCACTCAAGTGTCCCATTACGCTTTAGAGATGGTTGTTGATATAATAAGAAATATAAGCTTGTTTGTGTCTGGGTTGTCTCATCTGTCAAGCGAAGAGGGTAAGGTAGTTGTGTTGATAAGAGACATGTACATAGCAAGGCTTATAATCCATGTGCAACAAGTTGAGCAAGATAAGTTTAGAGATAGAGAAGAGTTCCGAAACAAAAAGGCTAAGACAAGAAAAAATGAGTCCGGGCAGCAGAAGAGTAATGCAAACTGGTAATTTTTTAACAAAAACAAAATGGACCTGCTCAATCATCTTCTAGTGTGTATGCACCAAAGAAAATAAGTGAGTTTAGGAAACACAATTCTCAAAATATGAGAGCTAGACCTGCACAATCTCAAGACAGTGTGGGACAAGGAGGTAAACAGACTTCTGTATGTGCTAAGTATGGTAGGAACTACCCATGAGAGTGTCATGATGGCTCCACTGGTTGTTTCAAGTGTGGTCAGAATGGTCACTTCATGTGAGAGTGCCCTAAGAACCAACAGGGTAGTGGCAATGGGGGTAATAAAGCCTAATCTTCTTCAGTGGCTCTGGCAGACAAAGTTGTACCTAGAGGAGCTACTACAGGGACAGACATAGGGGCTAACCATTTGTATGCTATCAGTAATCAACAATATCAAGTGAATTCACCTTATGTTGTCGTAGGTATGATCAAAGTCTTTACTTTGATGTATATGCATTGTTTGATCCAAGTGCGAGTGTATCTTTTGTGACTCCATATATTGCCATTAGGTTCGATATTATTCTCGAACAACTTCTTAAGCCCTTCAGTGTTTCCAAACTCGTTGATGAGTCTATTCTAGCTTAGAGAGTTTATCGTAATTGTACCATTTTTGTCATTCACAAGGACACCATGGCTGACTTAGTCGAGTTAGATATGGTTGACTTTGATGTTATCCTAGGTATGGACTGGCTTCATGCTTGTTATGTGCCAGTTGATTGTAGGACTTGAGTAGTTAAGTTTCAGTTTCCTAATAAGGTTGTTATAGAGTGGAGGAGTAGTTAAGCAGTTCCTAAGAGTCGTTTCATTTCGTACCTTAAGGCGAGAAAGCTAGTTTCCAAGGGGTGCATCTATCACTTAGTCTGAGTTAATGACTCTAGTGTTAAGACACCACCTATTTAGTTAGTTACAGTTGTGAGTGAGTTTCCAGAGGCTTTTCCAGATGATCTTCCTCGAGTCCCTTCTGAGAGAGGAAGGCACTTCAGTATAGAAATTATTCTTGATACTTGTCCTATCTTTATTTTGCCATATATAATGGCTCCATATGAGTTAAAAGATTTAAAATAGTAGTTGAAAGAACTTTTTGATAAAGGTTTCAATCGACAAAGTGTCTCACCTTGGGGCGCTCCGGTCTTATTTGTGAGGAAAAAGATGGTTCACATAGGATGTGTACCGTTTACCGCTAATTTACCAAGGTTACTATAAAGAATAAGTATCCCCTTCTGAGAATTGATGATTTCTTCAATCAACTTCAAGATGCCACTTGTTTTTCTAAGATAGACCTCAAATTCGGCTATCATTAGTTGAGAGTAAGAGAAAGTGACATCCCTAAGACAGCTTTTAGGATCCGTTATTGTCACTATGAGTTTCTTGTAATGTCTTTTTGTTTGACTAATTCTCCTGCAAGTTTCATGGACCGTATGAACATAATGTTTAAGCCTTATCCTTATATGATTGTTATCGTATTCAGTGATGACATTCTAATTTATTTGACGAATGATGAGTAACATGCTAGTCATCTCAGAGTAGTTTTTCAAACTCTCAGAGATAGAGTGTTGTATGACAAATTCTCTAAGTGTGAGTTTTTGCTTTAGTAGGTGGCGTTGTTCGGCCACATTGTTTCTGGTGATGGGATTCGAGTTGACACTCCGAAGATTGAGGTAGTGCAGAAGTGGCCTAGACCCACGTCTCCAACTAATATTAACAGTTTCTTAGGGTTGGTTGGTTATTATAGATTGCTTGTCTAGGGGTTCTAATCTATCTCATCCCCGTTGACAAAGTTGATTCTGAAGAAAACAAAGTTTCAATGGTCTGAAGCTTGTGAGAAAAGCTTCAGGAATTAAAACCTAGGATGACTACTGCCCTAGTGTTCACCTTACCAGAAGGTACGCAAGGTTTTGTTCTGTATTGTGATACCTCCAGAGTTGGACTAGGTTGTGTATTGTTCATTTTGACAAAGTTATAGCCTATGCCTCAAGAAAGATTAAGATTCACAAGATGAATTACGCAACCCATAATCTAGAGTTGGCTGTTGTAGTGTTCAATTTGAAAAAATGGCGTCACTATCTCTATGGTGTTCATGTTTATGTGTTCACTGACCACAAGAGTCTTCAGTATGTATTTAGTGAGAAGGATTTAATCTCAGACATAAGAGGTGGTTGGAGTTACTCAAATATTATGACATGAGTAGTCTCTATCACGTAGGTAAGGCTAATGTTGTTGCAGATGCTTTGAGCAGGTTGTCTATGAGCAATACTTCCCATGTTGAGTAAAGCAAGAAGGAGTTAGCCAAAGATGTGCATAGACTTGCACAATTGGGAGTCCGGTAAATGGATTTCAATGAAGGTGTAGTGGTGGTGATGAATGGGGTTGAATCATCACTAGTGTCTAAAGTGAAAGAGAAATAAGACAGAGACCTTTGTTTGCTTGAATTAAAGGCAAATGTTCAGAAGCAAAAAGTGATGTCTTTTGAACTAAGGGGAGATAGTGTATTGAGGTATTAAGGTAGATTGTGTGTGACAAGGGTGGATGAACTCCAAGAGAGGATAATGGAGGAAGCTCATAGCTCCAGATATTCTTTTCATCCTTGTTCTAAAGAGATGTATCGCGACTTGAGAGAAGTCATTGGTGAAGTAGTATGAAGAGGTGTATTGTAGAGTTTTTTGCTAAATGTCAAAATAACCAACAACTCAAGTAGAGCACCGAATTCCCTGTTGTATGGTTCAGAATATACAAATTTCGAAATTGAAGTGGGAGATGATCAATATGGACTTTATCACTGGTTTGCCGCGGTCTCGTAGGTTAAATGATTCTGTTTGGGTGATTGTAGATCGGATCACTAAATCAGCTCATTTTTTACAGGTAAAGAATACCTTTTCGGTAGAAGATTACACCAAATTATATATTCAAGAGGTAGTCAGAATTCATGGAGTTCCAATGTCGATCATTTCAGATAAGGGTACACAACTCACCACTTAGTTTTGGAAGTCCTTTCAGAAAGATTTGGGTTCAAAGGTAAATTTTAGTACTGCTTTTCATCCTCAGACTGATGGTCAAGCAGAGCATATGATTCAGACTTTAGAGGACATGTTGACGGCTTGTGTTATCGATTTATTGGGTTATTAGGATGATCACTTACCTCTCATAGAGTTTGCTTAAAATAATAGTTATCACTCCAACATAAAGATGGCTTCTTATCATGCTCTTTATAGAAAGAGATATTGATCTACTATTTGATTGTTTGAGGTTGGTGAAGTTCGGTTGATAGGACAAGACTTAGTTCATCAAGCTATCGAGAAAGTGAAGATCATTCAAGAAAGGTTGAGAACAACACAAAGTCGTCTGAAATCCTATACTGTGTTAGGCGAAGAGACTTGGAGTTTGAGGTAGATGATTGGGTTTATTTGATGGTTTTACTTATGAAGGATGTTATGAGGTTTGGCAAGAAGGGGAAACTTAGGTCCCGATATTTTGGTCCGTACAGGATATCCAAAAGGATTGGCAATGTAGCTTATGAGTTGGAGCTACCGCCAGAGTTAGCAGCAGTCCATCATTGTTCAAGAAGTGTATGGGCGATCCTCCACTTATTATACCTACTGAAAAGATTGGTATTAAGGATAGTCTATCTTATGAAGAGGTTCCTGTTGAGATACTTGATCGTCAGGTTTGCAAGTTGAGAACCAAGGAAGTAGCATAAGTTAATGTCTTATGGAGAAACCAGTTTGTTGAGGAAGCTACTTGGGAGACTAAGGAGGATATGAAGAAGAGATACCCACATCTCTTTTCTTCTGGAGAAATTCTAGACCAAGGTAATATTTTTTGTAAAACAATATTTTAATTGATATGCTATGTTGTGTTCAATTGCATGTTGGGTGTTTGAGTTTAGTGTTAGATGTTGCCACCCTTAGTCTACTTAGAGTGATCTCATTCAAGGACAAATGTTCCCAAGGGGGAGATATTGTAACATCTCGCCTTAGAAAAAGATAAATTTAGAAAGAACTAATTTTGAAAAAAGTAATTTGAGATTTGTTCAAGTTAAGCTTAAGTTGTGAGGTTTTGTCAACTTCAAATTACCATAACTTTCAGTACATGATAATTTAGGTAGCCCATAAGATATTAAATGAAAGGTCTTGAATCTTCTTTCCAACTCCACAAAGTTTGCTAAATTTAGAGTTTGGATAAGGGAGATATGCCCATTTGAAGTCAGCTTGTCCAGTGAAGGAAAGTTACCCAAATTTGTGAGGGGTATTTTGGTCTTTTCCTTATCCCATCAACTTTAAACTTTTTAGAAATATTTTAGGGGTCTAAACTAATTTGGGTCAGTTTTTACAACTCTAAATTATGCTTAGGGTTTTGAGAGGAGTTTAAGCATTCGCCAAGATTTCTTGTGAATCGAGGACTTGTTTCACCAAATTAAGGTATGTAAGCTTCCATAGTGTTGGATTTGTTCGCCCCCACACCAATCATGGTATCTTTTACCCAAGGATTCATTCTTGTTGTTGAATTGTTGAGTTCTTGAAAGGTTCTTGAATTTAAACTATAATGGAGTTTTGTTTTGACTTCTGAGGCGAGGATTTGCGAATGACTTGAGCAATTTGATAGTTATTGGGTGGGTTTCACTGAGATTTTTGGGTTATAAGAATTTGAGAGTATTGACTTTCAAATTTCAATGAGTATGAGTTGAATCGAGTTTGGGAGAGGAATAAAAGATCGGGCAAAAATAAGCACCCAAGTCTTCATTGCGGACATGCCTCAAATTCCAGTCCCCAGAAAATCTCCTCCCTCTCCAATTTGCGGAGAGAACGTGGACTCCACTGTCTAAAAAATATTTTGCAACCAAATAATTTAATTTTTCTCCGCATCACGCCTTTGCTCCCCACTCAGTTTCTTCACTCGATTCTAATTATCAACTATCTTAAACCCATTTAATAATCACAAGATTCTTCATATCATGAATCATAACCCTTGAATTCATAATTCAAATTCAAGGTAGAGTAAAGAGTAAAGTCTTGAGAGTTCTTTCGAGTCATTTTCAGAAGTCTTTTACAATCTTTTAAAACTTGTTTTAAGACTTGAGTACTTGAGTATGAGGATGAGGAGAGTTGAGTTTAATTTTTCAAAATGAATATATGGGGACTAAGTATTCCCAAGAGTTTTACATTTAAATTGAGAGGAAACATCGATTTCCAAATGAGTTCATGAGGAGTTTTTGAGTATAATCTCCTTTAAGAGAACCTTTTGAGTAATAATCTCAAATATTGAGGATGAGGAAATATGTTTAAACATATGAGTTGAGTTTTACTATTGGGAGTAGTATAAATTAAAGTACTGATATGGGGACGAGTTCAGACAACTCAAAGTCCTTATAAATCATGTAGCCAACGTGGGTAGAAAGGGTCTTAATTTTTAGACAATTCTTTATTTATTTTTAAGCATAACATAGTGGATCCACTTAGTTGAGGATGTCTAATACTCCGACAAGGTATAAGAGAATTCTGGCTGCGTGGGCGAGACGTTGTATCATCACAAAGCTCATAGTGATGGTTGTAGGTTAGAAAATCTCCCAAATTTTAGTTATTTTGTCTCTTTACATACAAATAAGAGTTATTATTTTATTTTGAAATACACTGAGTTGTTGTCTACTGTGTTAAAAGCTTTATATAAACTGCATGTTTATTATTGCTTTTATACTGTATTGAATTGAGTATCCATGAGTTATTGTCTACTATTTTAAAATCTTTAGATGATGTGAGTATGTTTCACTTTCAAAGTTCAAGATTTCATGTAATGTTCAGTGTTCCCCTTACATGCTGGTACTTTTAATGTACTTATGTCATATGGCCTGCATCATTTCATGATGCAGATACATGAGATCAGGGTCATCAACAGGCATTCCGCTATTACCATTTATAGTTCCAGAGTTTTTTGGTGAGCCTCTTTGCTTCTGCATAATCCCTTATTTATTTCTATTATTTCAGTTTTTCTAGGATGCTGAGCGGTCTTGTCCCGACATCCCTCATAGTATTAGAGGCTTCATAGATAGATAATAGTAGTTCATGAGTGTGTTTTTCATTTCCATTGCTAATGTTTGAGACTCGAGTTGCCTTCTTTTGGTAAATTGAGTGTTCTTATACATTTCTGAGTTTATTATTTTGAGACATTTGAGTTAAAGTTTTACTTTTGAGTTCATCTAATGTTTAGTATGTCTTCCGCGGAGAGTTGAGCCATGCCAAGGGTTCGCTAGGGGCAACCAATGGTTCTCGAGTACCGGTCGTATCTAAGGTGTAGGCTCATGGCGTGACAGTTTTCATGTCATTATCATAACTTTCCAGTTGATTGTTATAATTTTGTATATTTTTTGTGGCCAGCAAAAAAAAAAAAAGGAGAAAATGAAGATTTGTTTGGGCATCAGCAGGTGAACTTTGAAAGTTATGCATTAACTGCACATGTGAACTCAAGAGATGTTTCAATAAGTACTCTTATGAAATCCATTTTTTACTTTTGCGATTTTGAGGTCTTAACCGAGGGACTGTGTTGTAATGTCCATGATGCATAAGTACTTGATTTTCCCATATCTAGGACTAAAGATTTTGTTTAGTACTGCTTTTTTCTTAGGACTGTTGTTCATATTAATAATTTTTATTTATATAAATATATAATAAGTACGAAGGTCATTAAAAATGATAATTGAATTTTGTTTCCCTATATTAAAGGACTCTACAATAGGCAAAAACTGACATTTACTATTTTATTAAGGATTTCTGAAATATATGGTAAGAGAAGAATTTGTTTAAAAAATTAAGGAGCGTTAAATGTCTTGTAAGATCAGAATATATGGTAATAGGTATTAGGAGAATTAGTAACTAAGGAATCCTAAAATAGATGCCAAGAAGAAAATATATACTAATAAGTCTGTTGAAGAAGAATATTATTTTTTGGGAAGATTATTCTCACAAATAATGCATATGTAGGTCAATTGACCAAGGAAATTTTATATATTATGAGTATTTTATAATTAATTGATCTTTGTTATCGTCGTTCAAGGTTTCTTTGTTAATTTTCGCTTAATGTCCTGATGTTTTGATCCAAACAACATGCTCAGAATTTAAGTTTTATCATATTCTCTAATGGTATATTAAGAGATTGGACTCTCTACATGAAGTTGTTCATTTTTACATTGTTACGCTTCATGTGAGAAAATGACTCAGGATATCTCTAGCTTATGAGCGAATAATCTTTGCTATACCATCATAAAACTTTCTGAATTATGTTTCGTGAAAAGAATAGCATATAGGCAAATATTCTATAAAATGTGCAACATATGGGCTAATATCTGATCAGACAGGTAGCATACACATATGTTTTCAATGGAACGTGAGACATACCAACAAGTGGCCTAAGTAATCCTTCAAGGGAAATAACATGTAAATGGCAAGCTTAAAGAGGCAATGATATGTGAACATATAAATAATAAGGTCCACTAGACACGACTCAAACTACCCACTAGACATGACATGCCTAATAGAATCCTTAGGCATGCTAAACAAGTCATTTGACATAAGCATAATACAAAGATGAATAATAAAAGAGAATATAGCAGAAAAGTGAGATATAAGTCTCAACATCAACTATATAAGTGATACGAAAATTAGAGTATAACAACATCATAAGCGGAACCATACAAAGTTAGAGGATAAACCTATATATCATAGATGTGAATAAGGCAAACCCCTAGCTCATGAAAAAATCTAAAAAATGAAAATTACTAAAAAATACAAGAAACTCATAACATGTGATCATGCCCTGGAATAATGACGACTAACCACTATTGGGATATATACTATTAACCATCTGTTTAGATATAATATTTATTATAGAATAATTATTTATCCAGCTTCAATTAAAAATTTAATTGATTATATATTCTCTTATGGTGTCAGTTTACTTATATAGTAGATGATTTAGTATATAGAGTTTTAGCTTATACATAGATGATTAAATAAACAGTTCTTGTAAGTATACATTTTTTTATTCACAAACTAAGATGTAAATTGCATATGTCATCGGTCTGATTGTACCACAAGATTATATATAATTTATCTTGATTATGGAAATGGTATAGTTCCAACATTTTGTGTTAGTGCATTTTGTATAGATTGAACGTGATCGAATCGAGATAGTTGTTATTAATCCTTAGATAACTATTATTATCTGTATACATAATTATCGTTTGAATTTTTAAAAGGTGAGATTCTAAGATGGGTCAATATGCCTTGTAGATTGGATGATAGTAATATATATTGATGAAGTAATAAGTTAGTTGATTAATCCATGTCTCGATATAGAGACCAATGATATGCCTTTTTGAGAAGCTTATAAATTTTCATTGTGTCAAATATTGCAAGTTGATTTATGAATTCGGCACATGAAATAAGTTAAATTGTGCTCTAAAGGAAATTGATCATTGAACTAAATTCTTTAGTTATTTAATTTACTGATTAGTATCTATAATCTTAACATAGGGAATTACATAAGTGTTAAATGGAGAATTTTGAAATATAAATAGAGAAATGCCATTAAGAATTTCTAATGGAATGATTTGTAATTTATAACTGTAAAAATTATTAAAATTAGTTATTTGGAATTATTTCAATAATAGAAAGCCTTAGTAATTAAATTTTGTGGTACCTACGGTGCCCATAGTTAACTAGAACTCAAAATCCTATTCTAAGGGGAAAATGGAGAAGTAGTGTGTCTTTCTCTATTCTAAGGAAAGGGAGAGGTAAATGTCTTTTATCATTTTAAGGAAAGGGATAATTATATGTTTTTTCTATTCTAAGGAAAGGGAGAAGTATGTATCTTTTTCTATTCTAAGGAAAGGAAGAATTACATGTCTTATTCTGACGAAAGACCGCACATTTTATCTCCTACTTGGAGTAGGAAGAAATTTAAATAAATAGGGCTTCTTCTAACCCTTGAAGAGGAATAGTTTTTCTATACGATATTTTACTACCCAAGTAGAGAGAGTGTTCGGAAGTGAACTTGGGATCACTGTAAAAGATCGCAAAACTACCGTCTAATTTGTGGACTAGCTTGTGGATTCTTTTGAAGGTTCTAGCTTCTTGACTAGCCTGTGGATTCGCTTGAAGGTATCTGCTCACGCTTCAAGAGGTAATTCTTGAATTAAAACTCATTGATATGTAGTAATTCAATAATTTGAGGTCATTTAGATGATGTTTATGCGTAAAAAAATTTATCTTGAAAATTACTTTAAATGAAAAATTACACGACTATGAGTTGTTATTTTTTAAAAAAAAAATTGTCATTCAAGATACCTGACAATCTATGAGTTATGTTTTGAATTTTAGTATTCAATGTATTCATAAATATGCTAATTTTTGGAAAATAGTACTGAGATATTATAAATAGATTTTAGAATTTTGTTCTTTTCTCTTCATTGTGTATTTATTATTAGAACGTTCTTACTACCTACAATATTACTACTTGTATTGTATAGGTTGTTAGCTTTATATCCACTACTTTAGAAGGCTATTATCTTATAATCTTAGTTTATTGGTTTAGTTTCCACCATAGGAGGGATTCTCTCTCTGATAGAGTCTCTATTATTTAATTAGTGTATATGTATCAGTTTAGTATTTATCAATAAAACGATCCTTTTGCTACATGGTATTAGAGCCGTCCTCTTAACTCTCCCTAGTTTTTTTTTCCATCCTTTGACCACCACTGCAGGCTCCTTCTTAACATGCCTAAGAACTTATTGAATGTGGACTCCACTGATAGCAATCCTAACGTTGTTGTCAAGTTCAATCTCGTCTCGCAGGTGCCAATAAAGCTTATTGGGAATGAAAATTTATTTACATAAAAATCCCAGATTTCCATGCTCTTGCGTGGGCACGATTTGTTCGGCCATCTTGACGGCTCTTCTCCTACTCCATTGACTACTGTTACACTAAATAAAAGAGAAATGGTGAACCCAGCATACAGTCTTTGGTTCCGCCAACATCAATTGATCTAGAATGCCATCATGGCTTTTGTCGGTCCAACGATTGCTTCAACCGTGGTTGTTGTCTCGACTGCTAAACGTGCTTGGGACTCCATGCACCTAGCTTATGCTAACAAATCAGAAACACAAATTTTCAACCTTTGTGACCAACTCGCGTGACTATCAAAGGACTCCCGCAAAGTCGATGATTCTCTCCATCAAGTGTTCTCATTCTGCAATAAGCTCGCCACTGCCGGTGCTACAGTCACCAATGATGAGCTAGTAGTGAAAATTGTGAGTGGTCTTGTGTAACACCCCGACTTTTTGAAATGTCTAAATTGACTCGTATCTTCGTGGAAAGACCAGGATAGTGGGTAATAAATTAAGAATGATGTGTTATGTGATATGTTAAGTGTTCAAGGGTTGTATCTCAAGTTTTGAAGTTTGGTAAGTGGCAAAATAAAAGTTGGCGAAAATTACCGTCAATTCCATTTTAAAGATTTTTCTAAAATTTGGGTCAAATGTCTCAAAGGTTTTCTCCTAATATATAAAGTTTATGGTGCCCAAGATCCATGAAATAGAAAGTCTACGAGTCTAGTTTCCAATGCATCAATCCGTTCATTCATACGACTTCACAATGGAGAGATATTAGAATTTTTGCAAGACTGCGCAAGCAGGCTGGTGAGGTAGGTCCCCTAGGTCGGTGGAACTTTATATATATCATCTTCTTCGAATTTTCTTCATTTTTCCTTCATTTTTTTTAGTGAATAACCAGAAAACTCACAAAACCCACTTGTAGGATCAACCAAGTTACAGATTTTCGTGACTTAAGTCCTTGACAAAAGTTGTTCTATGCATTGAGCTCGTCAACATGGTATAATTTGTTTTATCGATTTCTTAGCATATCATACTTTGGTGTGTGGATAGCGGGGTTTGGACATATTTTAAAGTTTTGAGGTGTATTACGAATTTAAAATAAAGGTAAGACCCTTCTTCCATCGACTCTAGCCTTGATAAGTCGCATATAGAAATTTGCGATGGAAATACATATCTTTTAACGGTTATTGTGGTATCTTCTATTCTTTTGGGTTGATTATGGTCCTGCCTTGTTGTAGTATCGAGGGGGGTTGTGATTAAAGTCGTTAGGCCACGTGAATTCAGCGAAAAAGGTATGTGAAGACTATTCCCTACTTACGGCATGTTTCCTTAAAGCTTAGGAGCAATGTAATTGGGCTGTTATCCTTGTTGCCATTATTGTTGATTGTTGGTTGCTCGAGTTGATATAATCCTCCCTTGTCGGGATTCTTATTCATTTAGTAGCATCCCTATGTTGAACACAACTTAGAGGCTATCTGTATAGGTTTCTTATAATTGAATTGCTTGCTTTTAGCGATTGGATTGTTATTGTTCCCCTTGGGGCTATTGTGGTTAGCTGCAGCAATGTAATCTATGCCTAAAACGGCTATGTTCTACCTACGGGGCTATATGGATGTCATAGAGGGCTATGAGTTGCCTACGGGCCTATATTGATGCCTACAAGGGCTATGAGTTTCCTACAAAGTTATATTGACGCCTAAGAAGGCTATGTGCTTCCTAGAGGGCGATGTTGTTGCCTAAGAGGGCTATGAGTTCTCTATAAGCAATGTTGATGCGTAAGAGAGCAATGTGCTACCTTCGGGGCTATATTAATGCCTAAGAGAACTATGTGACTACCTACGGATATATGGGACTACCGATAGGGATATATAGACTGATTGGCACCTTCCGGGCTTATAGGGGCTTGAGTAGGTGATCTTGTGTGTTGTTTGTACCTTCCGAGCTTATGGGGGTTTGGTTAGGTTGTGGTTTTAATTTTTTTTTATAAGGTAAGATTTAGGAGTAGGTGAGTAGACCTATCTTATCCTTGATTTATTTATCGGATTATTCCAGTACATTAGGATACCTGCTTATAGTTTATTGCCTTTCATACTATGTACATTATTTTGTACTGACGCCTCATTGTCTAGGGTGCTACATTCATGCATGCAGGTCCCGATAGACGACCCAGTAGACCTCTTCAGCAGCATGATTGACTTTTATCCGGTTGGATAGCCCCTTTCCTCCGGAGCTGGAATAGTTTGTTGGTTTGTTTAAGCTTGTGAGCTGTTTGAGGTATTGTCTTGATATATACATGCTTTTAGTTTTGGTATAGAGATCATGCTGGCCTAGACGGCCCAATCAGGACTTCTGTGCTAGTTGGCTATTTCTTTATATGAACTCTTGGGAGTAGCTGTTTCGTTTATAGATCTGTTGACAGGGCCTTGTCGGCCGAGGACTTAGTTTTAAGCCGAGATATACTTGTTTGTGTTCTTTTTTGCGTGTGGCTTCCATGCGCTAGTAGCAAATGGTTCAGCACGGTTGGCTCGGGCCTGAGTTTTGGTATTAGGAGCCAGTTGCTCCCCTTGAATTTGGGGCGTGACAAACTTGGTATCAGAGCAAAGTCGTATCCTAGGGAGTCTGCAAGCCGTGTCTAATAGAGTCTTGTTTATTATTGTGTTGTGCACCACATTCGGTAAGCAATAGGCTACCGGGAATGTTAGAATGACTATCCTTTTTTTCTCACCTCGTGCTATAGAGTAGTGTCTTAAGGGTTGAGGTTTCTAGCTTATAATTGATATTTGTATGCAGATAGAGATGGCTCACAACAAACAGACCATAGCTAGCCAAGGGCTAGATACAGCTGTAGGTGAGGGTACCGACAAGGTACCGCAGGTGGAAGTAGCCCACTGTGAGACCCAGGGGGAGACATCTTCTCAGCCCACTATAGCTTCCCCACCGCTTCAGGAGCCTCCGAGCGCTACAGGACCCCAGCTCCACCAACAGTACCACCTCTAGTTCCTCCTATTCCATTTGACCAGTATTTCAAGAGTGCAATACGTATGTTAGCACAGTTAGTAGCTCAACAGCGCCAGCCAGCTGCGCCAGATGTTACGGGGGACCCGCAGGTTGGAGAGTTTGTGAATTTCTTGCCTTGAATCGTACATAGTTTACAGGGACAGATCGAAGAGAGGACCCTCAATATTGTGGTACGAAAGTTGGGATAGCTTTAAAGAAGCTTTCATAGATCATTATTTTCATCTGGGGGACCCGCCAGATGTTGCAGTGTTGTGGTACGAAAGTTGGGAGAGATCTAGAGGGAAAATGTAGATCTACCCACTTGGAATAGCTTTAAAGAAGCTTTCATAGATCATTATTTTCCTCGAGATATTAGGGATGGCCGGGTGGACTAGATTCTGAACCTCCGACAGGGCAGCATGAGTATCTGAGAGTACGGGTAGAGATTTGATTCATTTGCTAGATATGCACCAACATATGTTGATATAATGCATGACAGGGTTCTTAGATTTGTAGGAAGGCTTGTCTCAGACTATATCGACGCTTGTTCTACAACTGCACTAAATGATAATATGGATATCTCCCGAATTCAGGCCTTTGCATAGGGAATAGAGGATCATCGACATCTGTAGTACATGAGTTAGAGGGGAGAGAGAGAGACAAAAAAGGGCTAGGCCCGTTGTGTCACAGGGAGATATTCAGGTTGGTCCCAGGTCCCGATATTCTATTAGGCCACCTAGACCTCCACCACAGCAATTCCAGGGTAGTAGATTTGATCGTCAGGGACAGTCAGTCCCAGGTGAGGGTTCACGAGCATCAGGCTCTCAACAGTAGCAGAGGGGTTCAGGCCAGGGTAGGACAACGCCACTACATTGCGCTACTTGCGGTAGGATGCATTTTGGGAGGTGCAGGCAAGGTTCCATAGGTTGTTATTCTTGTGGACAGGAGGGGAATGGGTGGAGAAAATCCCCAACCATAGGTCAAGGTGGTATAGGTCAGTAGGTTCCTCCTCATCAGCACAGTCTACAGGGCGTGGACCTTAGATTCCAGCATGTAGAGGTAGAGGTGGAGGAAGAGAGGAAACATCTAGTATTGGTAGTGGCCTGAACCATATATATTCACTAGCCGACCAACAAAACTCAAAGTCATCACCAGATGTTGTGACAGGTACATTGATTGTTTGTTACCATTGTGTTTATGGTTTGATAGATCCTGGATCTACTATGTCTTATGTTACTCCATTTATCGCGGGGAATTTATGTATAGAAGTAGAGTCTTTAGATCAAACCTTTATTGTATCTACACCAATTGGTGAGTTTATTATTGCTAGGAGACTCTATCGAGGTTACACGGTATAAATTATCGACCACCAAATCTCTGTAGACCTCGTAGAGTTAGAAACGATCGATTTCGACGTTATTATGGGTATGGACTGGTTAGCGCCTTGTTATGCTAATGTTCAGTGCCAGACAATGATTGATAGATTCCACTTTCTAGGAGAGGCAGTTTGGGAATGGAAAGGCGATACAGCAACGCCGAATGGTAGGTTTATTTCCTATCTTAAGGTAAGGAGGATGATTACTAACGATTGTATTTATCATCTTATTCGCGTTTATGATATAGATGCAGAACCACCGACTCTTCAGTCTACTCTGGTAGTTAATGAGTTTCTAGATGTATTTCCAGACAAGCTCCCTGGTATCCCTCCAGAACGGGAAAATGATTTTGCTATTGATATGTTACTAGGTACACAACCCATATTTATCCCTCCTTATAGAATGGCTTCTACTGAGTTAAATGAGTTGACGGATTAGATGAAAGACTTGTTGGATAAAGGCTTTATCAGGCCTAGTGTTTCACCATGGGGTGTGCCAGTGTTATTGGTGAGGAAGAAAGATAGCTCACTAAGAATGTGTACCGATTACCGACAGCTGAATAAGGTGACTATAAAGAATAAGTTTCGTCTTCCGAGGATCGATGATTTGTTTGATCAGTTAGAAGGTGTTGAGTGCTTCTCAAAGATTGATTTAAGATCAGGGTACCACCAGATACGAGTTTGGGAGAAAGGCGTTCCAAAGACAGCTTTTAGAACCAGATATGGAAACTTTGAGTTCTTGGTAATGTCTTTTGGATTAACTAATTCCCTAACAATGTTCATGAACCTGATGAATAGCATATTCAGGTCGTATCTAGATACGTTTGTGATTGTATTTATTGATGATATTTTGGTCTATTCACATTCAAAAGATGAGCATGCAGATCACTTGTGAGCAGTCCTTCAGGTTTGTCGAGAGTAGGAACTTTTTGCAAAGTTCTATAAGTGTGAGTCCTGGTTGAGCTCTGAGGCTTTCCTAGGCCATATCATATCAGATTCCGACATTATGGTCAATACACAAAAGATTGAGGCCGTAAAAACTTGGCCCAGACCCATGACTTCGAATAAGGTTCGTACTTTCTTAGGATTAGTTGGGTACTACAAAAGGGTTGTAGAGGGATTTTCTTCACTTTCAGCACCATTAACGAAGGTGACTCCAAAAATGGCTAACTTCCAGTGGACTGAGGCTTGCGAGCGTAGTTCTTAGGAACTGAAGGACATATTTACATCAACACCAGTTCTAGCCTTGCCAGAGGGTTCAGAGGGCTATGTGGTGTATTGAGATGCCTTTGGTGTTGGGTTGGGATGTGTTCTAATGCAACATGGTAAGCTTATCGCATATTCTTCAAAGCATTTGAAGAAGCATGAGAAGAACTATCCGACCAACGATTTAGAGTTGGCTGCAGTTGTGCATGTGCTTAAGATCTGGAGACACTATTTGTATGGCATTCATGTTGATATTTTCACAGATCATAAAAGTCTTCAATATATCTTTAGAAACAAGGAGTTAAATCTGCGACAAGGTCGATGGCTTGAATTACTGAAAGACTACGACGTGGATATTTTATATCATCCAGGAAAGGCAAATATGGTAGAAGATGCCCTCAATCGAAGATCTATGGGTAGTTTATCCTATTTAGGTGTTGAGAAGCAGGAGCTAGCGTAAGAGCTTCATCAGTTAGCTAGCTTGGGAGTCAAATTGTTAGAGGCAGACAATAGTGGGGTCACAATTCAGGACACAGCCGTATCATCTCTAGTTGTGGAGGTAAAATGATGGCAACAAGAGGATCCTAGCGTAGAGCACCTCCTAGCCAAGGCCCATCATCAACATTGTTTAGCATTTGATATAGCAGGAGATAGAGTCCTTAGATATAGATGTCGATTGTGTGTTCCAAGTTTTGCAGGCCTTCAACATCGGATTATGGAAGAGGCACATCATTACCGTTATTCTATTCACCCTGGTTCAACAAAGATGTCCCATGATATTAATGAGATCTATTGGTGGCACGGGATGAAGAAGGACGTTGTTGAGTTCATGGCATAGTGTCCTTATTGCCAACAGGTGAAGGTTAAGCACCAAAAGCCCGCTAGGCTAGTTCAGGAGATAACCATACCTTTGTGGAAGTGGAAAGCAATTAATATGGATTTTATTATAGAGTTACCTCGAACGCGTCGCAAGTTTGACTCTATTTGGGTAATTGTTGATAGACTAACAAAATCAGCCTACTTCTTACCAGTCAGGGAAACTTTTACAGCCAAACACTATGCAGGGCCCTATATTAGAGAGATTGTTAGGCTACACGGTGTCCCAGCATCTATTATCTCTGATAGAGGAGAACAATTTACCGCCAACTTCTGGAAGTCCTTCCAGAAAGGACTGGGACACAGGTTAATCTTAGTACAGCCTCTCACCCTCAGACAGATGGCCAGGCTGAGCGCACAATTTTGACACTCGAGGATATGTTAGGAGCATGCGCGCTGGACTTCAAAGGAAGTTGGGATGACCACTTGCCTCTTATTGAGTTCGCATACAATAATAGTTATCATTCCAGCATCGGGATGGCACCTTATGAGGCTTTGTATGGGAAAATATGTAGATCCCCCATTGGATGGTTCGAGGTAGGTGAGTCAGGGTTGATTGGACCAAACTTAGTACAACAGACAGTGGAGTAGGTTAAGCTCATTCGGGAGAGGTTGCTAATAGTTCAAAGCCGAAAAAAGTCATACTCAGATATGCGACGAAGGGACTTAGAATTTTGTCTCAATGACTGGGTATTCTAAAAAGTCTCTCCTATGAAGGGTGTTATGAGATTTGACAAAAAAAGTAATCTTAGGTCAAGATTCATTGGGCCATACCAGATCCTTCGGAGGGTAGGACAAGTGGCTTATGAGCTAGAATTGCCTTTGGGGCTAGAATATGTTCATCCAGTTCTCCATGTATCGATGCTACGAAAGTGCGTAGGAGACCCTTCTAGGGTTGTCCCAGTTGAGGATGTTCAGATCACAGAGGAGTTATCCTACGAGGAAACTCCAATTGCCATATTAGATCTGCAGGTTCGTAAATTAAGAGCTCGTAAATTAAGAGCCAAAGAGGTGGCTTCGGTAAAAGTATTGTGGAGAAACAAGAATAGAGAAGAGGTGACCTAGGAAGTTGAGGATGGCATGAGGTCCAATTATCCTCACTTGTTTCATACCCCAGCGTGATGGCATATCAGTTTATATTAGTGCAGTGAGGTTAGCTACCTATGTGATTTTTTTTATATATTGTTGCTTACAATTATTGTTGTTGTCGTTGTATATTTTCTCACACTGTTATTGCGGATCAATAGTGCTTAGTTATTTGTATCATCCTGTGAGATGCCTAGGTTAGAATTTCTGCGTTTCAAGTTCATGGATAGTCACATTTAAAAAGGATACTCTACATAAATTTTGGCAATTCCTAAGGACTTAACCGGGTGACTCAGATTTTTCATTTGAGGACCAATGTTTCTAAGGGGGGAAAGATGTAACACCCCTATTTTTTAGAACGTCTAAATTGACTCGTATCGTCGTGGAAAGACCAGGAGAGTGGGTAATAAATTAAGAATGATGTGTTATGTGATATTTTAAGTGTTCAACGGTTGTATCTCAAGTTTTGAAGTTTGGTAAGTGGCAAAAAAAAGTTCTCGAAAGTTACCGTAAATTCCATTTTAAAGATTTGTCTGAAATTTGGGTCAAATGTCATGGAGGTTTTCTCCAAATATATAAAGAGTTATGGTGCACAAGACCCATAAAATCGAAGGTGTACGAGTCTAGTTTCCAACGCATCAACCCGTTCATTCATATGACTTTATAATGGAGAGATATTTGCATTTTTACAAGACAGCACAAGAATGCAGGTGAGGTGGGTCCCCTAGGTCGGTGGAACTTTATATATATCATCTTCTTCGAATTTTATTCATTTTACTTAGTGAATAACTAGAAAATTAACAAAACCCACTTTTAGTAACAGCCAAGTTACACATTTTCGTGACTTAAGTCCTTGACAAAAGTTGTTCTACGCGTTGAGCTCGTCAATATGGTATAATTTCTTTTATCGATTTCCTAACATATCATACTTTGGTGCGTGGAAATAAGGAGTTTGGGCATATTTTAAAGTTTTGAGGTGTACTACGAACTTAAAAACAAGTCCTTCTTCCATCAACTCTAGCTTTGATAAGTAGCAAATAGCAATTTGCGACGAAAATACATGTATTTTATCGGATTATCATGGTATTTTTATTCTTTTGTGTTGATTATGGTCCTGTCTTGTTGTAGTATCGAGGGGGTTTGTTAGTAAAGTCGTTAGGGCACGTGAATTCAGCGAAAAAAATATGTTAAGGCTATTCCCTACTTACAACATGTTTCCTTAAAGCTTAGGAGCAATGTAATTGGGTTGTTATCCTTGTTATCCTTGTAACCATTATTGTTGATTGTTGGCTGCTCGAGTTGATATAATCCTCCCTTGTCGGGATTCTTATTCAGTTGGTAGCGTCCCTATGTTGTACATGACTTAGAGGCTATTTGTATAGGTTGCATATAACTAAATTGCTCGCTTTTAGAGATTGGATTGGTATTGTTTCCCTTGGGTCTATTGTGGTTAGCTACATGAATGTGATCTATGCCTAGAAGGTCTATGTTCTGCCTACTTGGCTATATTGATACCTAAGAAGGCTATGAATTACCTACGGAGCTATATTGATGCCTACAAGGACTATGAGTTGCCTACAGAGCTATATTGACGCCTAAGAAAGTTATGTGCTTCCTACAGGGCCATGTTGTTGCCTAAGAGGGCTATGAGTTGTCTATAAGCTATGTTGACGCCTAAGAGAGCTATGTGGTGCCTACGGGGATATATTAATCCCAGAGAGGGCTATGTGACTACCTACAGGGATAGGGGACTACTGATAGGGGTATATAGACTGATTGACATCTTTCGGGCTTATGGGGGCCTGAGTAGGTGGTCTTGTGTGCTGTTTCTACCTGCTGAGTTTATGGGGACCTGGTTAGGTTGTTGTTTTATTATTTTTTATAAGTTAAGATTTAGGAGTAGGTCAGTACACTTATCTTATCTTTGATATATTTATCGAATTATTCCAGTATATTAGGATACCTGCTCATAGTCTATTGCCTTTCAGACTTTGTACATTATTTCGTACAGACACCCCATTGCCTGGGGGTGCTGCATTCATGCATGCAGGTCCCGACAGATGACCCATTAGATCTCCTCAACAGCAGGATTGACTTTTATCCGGTTGGCTAGCCCATTTCCTCCGTAGCTGCCAGAGTTTGGAGGTTTGTTAGCTTTTGTTGTATATATTTTTATGGGTAGGCTGGGGCCTTGTCCTGCCAATCTTTACTACTCTTAGAGGCTTGCATACTAGTGTGTGTGGTGTGTAGCTACGTTATGGCCATGCTGGCCTAGTTTGTTGGTTTGTTGAAGTTTGTGAACTGTTTGATGTATTGTCTTGATATATACATGCTTTCAGTATTGGTATAGAGATCATGGTGGCCTCGACGGCCCAATCAGGAATTATGTGCTAGTTGGCTATTTCTGTATATGAGCTCTTTGGAGTAACTATTTTGTTTATAGATCTGTTGACAGGGGCCTTGCCGCCCGAGGGCTTAGTTTTAAGCCGAGGATATACTTGTTTGTGTTATGATTGCATGTGGCTGCCATGTGCTAGTAGCAAATGGTTTAGCAGGGTCGGCTCCGACCTAAGTTTTGGCATTACGAGCTAGTTGCTCCCCTTGAGTTTGGGGCATGCCATCTCGGGTCAATTTTTTGTGAAATTTCCGCTGCCAATAGAGCAAGAGATTCCATCATCTCATATGATGAGTTGTATGCGAAACTAATCGATTATGAGCTCTTCCTCAACCATGAGGAATTGAAGTAAGAAAACAATGCTATCAGTGCTGCTATGGTAACTTACCATTGATCCACCACTTCCAACAATCGTACTGCTCGTCGGCCTAACAACAATTAACAATTGCATTCTAACAATCTTACAACTGCTTATGCGGAAGGTCGTTACATCAATAACCCTATTCCTTGTCAGTTATGCAACAAACAGGGTCATACTGCCAATGTTTGCAGGCCACAGTCTCACAATCATTTAGAGGGTAAGACAATTTCTCAGGTAATCAAGTTGCCGCAAACCTATAATATCCCGCCTCAGAAAGAACTAGAATTAGAAAGAACCTATTTTGGAAAGAGTAATTTGGAAATTTTGGCAAGTTATGCTAAGTATAAGTTTCGGGTCAACATCAAATGACCATAACCTTCAGCACATGATGAGTTCGGTGGGCTACAAGATATCAAATGAAAGGTCTTTTAATTAACTTTCCAACTCCACCGAGTTTGCTAAATTTTCAAGCTTGTATGACGGAGATATGCCTGTTTGAAGTTTGGTTGTCCAATTAAGGAAAGTTATCCAGATTTAAGAGGGGTATTTTGGTCTTTTCATTACCCTATCAGATTTATTTATTTTTTTTGGTAATTTATCAGGGGTCTAAACTGAATTGGTTTAGTTTACGCAATTACAATTCATGCTAGGGTTTTTCAAAAAGAGTTCAAGAAGAGAAAAGAGGAGAAAAAAAGAGAAAGGTTAAGATTCGTCAAGTTCTTGAGGATTTCGTTGCAGACTTTTCCAAGGGTTTGATCCCTAAGTGGTATGTGAGAGTGTTGGGTTTGTTCACCTACACACCAATCATGATTTAATTCAGTGAAATTACATTCTTGAATGTAAAGGATTTACGTTCATGATGAATTTTGTTGAAGTTTCCTTCATTATCTTGATTGTTGAGATTTTGATGTGTTCTTGAGATAATCGCATGAGTTTTAAGGTTATATTTTAGTAAATTCTTGTATACTATTGTTGGGTATTCTAATCTAAGTGAATTGGCAAGAAAACATTCGATTCAGGATTAATTAGGGTCAAAAAATGAGGAAGAAAATACGTCTAATATTCTGGGAAAAGGGGTGGGGCCCACTCAGTGCACCCAAACCAGCGCCACTCAGTACACCAAGGTCGCCAGGTCCTCTACCCTTTCCCACTTCTTTCCATTTGATTTCCCTCAAATTGTACCTATGTTTTCTAGTTGATTTCTACACTTTAAGGTACGTCTAAGAGTAAAGTTCATTTTATTCAAAAGATTATATGGGAACTAAGTATTCCCCAAAGAGTAAATGTTTTCACATTTAAACAAGAGAGGAAACACCGATTTCCAAGAGAGCTTTTGAGCTAGTTTTTGAGTAATAATCTCAAACCACCGAAAGAGATATCTTTTTAAACATATGAGCTAGTTACATTTTTGGAGTAGTTTTGAGAACCGATGTGGGGACGAGTTTGAGTTCAGATAATTTAAAGTTTCTATAAACCGTGTAGCCAACATGGGTAGAAAAGGGTCATACTGTTTAGATGATTCCTTAATATTTTTAGCATAGACTAGTAGATCCATTTAGTAGTTAGGTTTTATACCCCCGGCAAGGAATAGGATGGCCCTGGCAGCGTGAAATAAGACGTTGTATCATCACATGACTCATAGTGATGGTTGTTGCTTAGAGAAACTCCCATAGAGATATTTATGTATTGTTATATACATAGATTTACTTGTATTTTCATGTACAAACCAAGTTGTTGTTGCATTTTTCAATACACTGAGTTGTTACACTACAAAAAAAAGCTCAATTTGTGGCGGATAATTTGTGGGAATTTTTAGAAATCCCACTAATAGTTCATTTTGTGACGTTTTATCGTAACTCTTACAATATAAATCTTTTTGTGGTGGTTTATTAAGGAGGTTAGAAAATTGCCACAATTTAATATTTTTTGTGGCGATTATCGATCCCCAAAAATTTTTTTATTCATTACTTTTAGAAATTATGTATATATATATATATATATATATATAAACTCGGATGCCAAATCAATAATCATATTCATTTATATTTAATTTTGTTTGTATTTTAAATGTATTTGAGCTTTTATAATACTTGTTGATTTTTTAAGGTGAAACATTTAATTAATAGTTATTACTAATATAATTAATAAAAATTAAAAATTAAAAAAGTTTGTTTTATGCACTAAAAATATTATTTTATCTTTTATTTAGACAGAACCCAATTAAAATATATGTATCTCTCCCTCCAAAATATTAAAAAATAAAAAAAATCATAATTTCCCCCTAAAATCTCT
>JAJOOH010015367.1:0-37418 GCA_029582605.1 Solanum gracilifrons | reverse complement strand
AGAAATGTTATGCAAGTATAGCTATGCTAAAGAGTCGAAGTGGATTGGGATTTCAATACAGTGATGGAGCTATAATAGTTGATGATCCCAAGTTTTGGAATGACTTCATAAAGGTAATTAATACTTTATTAAAGTTATTATAATTTTTTTACACTATCTGCCTGATGCTTTTAATTGTCTAGATCTGCACTTCTTCACTAGTGAGTGAATTTGTTGAATATGTTTCATGTGGACTGTCCACGACTATCACTAGAAAAGTAAGTGTGCTTCTGCATCCACTTCAATAATATCCATCATACTAGCCTCGTGCTCTCACGGATAAACAAATGAATGATCTTGTTTCAGACTTTACTCTCCTTGTGTTCTAAATTTATGGACAGAAGTTGCGGGTAAATCCTCGATTTGCCCTCAACTATTTACATTGATAGGGGATAACTACCCACCAATCTCGGCTATATTTGTCTTGTTCCAGAGTTGAATGTTGGTAAGGTTCAAGTCAACTACTGTTTTGGGAGTGCACACCCTATCTCGGGGCCACCAAAGCCTTTCTCCATATGTATTAGTGCCAACCCAAAGATAGCTGCCACAGTGAGCATTAATAAGTCTTTTAGCTTGAATACTAAAAATTTGTGTCCAATAAATTTAGATTTCAAAGATAACCGATTGCACAACTTAGAGAGTTTTTTAGTTGTTCATGATTATAGTTATGTATTTCTATATGTGTTCTCTGAAAGAGCTATTAACTGAGTAATATTATATCACTTTGTTTTATTTTGTGATTATTTTCTAGGTTGATCCAAATGCCAAAAACATGAATGCGAAAAAATGGCTGATGTTTGTGGATTGGGAGGAAAATTTTGGCAAGGATAGATCAACATGGGACTTTGCAGAAGGCCCATTAGATGCTGTTGAGGAAATTCAAAGGAATCAATCCTCAGGACTGTTTAACGACATGAGTTTGGGATTTCCTATTGATCTTGATGGCGATGAAGAAGCTGGTTCTAGTCATAGACCTAATGTGACTATGAGAGAAGCTGGAAATGCTACTGGAGCTACTATATTTCCTGAAGCATCTCAAAATGAAAATGCTGGAGCATTTGAACCTGAAGAAGCTGGATCTCAACAAACCAATAAACAAGGTGAGTATACCAAAAGGTCGTCTAATGTCAATGAAAAGGAGAAATGTAAGAAAAGAAAAACGATCCCGGAGAATGATTCTGAGATATTTCTTAAGGGTATGGTTGAGGTTATAAAAAACTTTACTGACAGTCAAGACAAACAAATGGGTGCCTTGATTGACAAGATTGGAAATCGTGACCAATCTGATCTTCGTGATCAAATTTATTCCATCATTGAATCCCTTATATTTGAGTTGTACTTCACAGAGCAACGCATCAAAGCAACAATGGTTCTTTGTGATGACGTCAAAAAGATGAAATTATTTATACGCATGGGTGAACTTGAGCATCAAACTATGATGTTTATGATCATCAATGATAAACTTTAAAGTATGGTAGACTTCAAGATAAGTGAAAAGTTCATTTTGCTAGTTTTGCTTAATTGAAGACCTTTAAATATTTGAGTGTAGTGTCACTTTCTGATACCTCGGATTATGTTCTATATTGAAAATGATTGGTGTAAGATGGACACGAGGACAATAGCTTTTGTGTAACTAGAATCTATGGAAAAACTTGAATGTGGTGTCACTTGTGATAAACTCAAATGATGTATGTAAATGTGTTTATTTGGCTTGCTTTTGTCAATTGATGTACATGATTCTCACTTCTCCTTTTCTCAGTATATACTAAAATGTGAAATGAATGGATTTTGGATATGTATATTCCTTCTTCTTTTGTGTTGTACTTTGTTCCTTCTTTTCATTTGTTGTTCTTCACTTCAAAGTCAAGCTGATATAAGTGAGCATGAGTTATCTGGCCTTCTGCATTTGCTCACTGCACTTATTTTGTGTGGTTATTTAATTTCCATATCGCTCTATATCTTTATTGAAGTCGTGGAAGTCCTACATGCATCATTCATAAATCAGGATATCAGTATGTATGATGATGAGACAGGAACTCCTGCTCAAGCTCGTACTTCAAACTTAAATGAGGAGTTGCGGCAGGTTCATACAGTCCTTTCAGACAAAACTGGCACTTTGACGTGCAACCAAAAATAGACTTTGGATTCGTCTTGAAACAGTTGAAAGAAACCTCAAACCTGCAATAAAGGGGTTCGTCTTTGAATTATGCAGCATTGTCTATGATAGATTAGCAAAGAAAATGTTTGAAGTTTTATATAGGCTTGCAACTTCTTACTAACGGCTATTTGTCCTGCTTTCATCAAAGTGATACGATTGCATTCGTATTCAAGTCCTATCAGTAGCCTTCCTTACTATTATATGATCCCATTACAAAGTTATCAAGATTTCATCTTTATGGATCCATAGGTAGATGTGTTGTTGATGCTATGATTGTTCTTTCCCAAGCTTGTTTTGCATTAGTTACTTGATTTTTATAGCCAATACTTTAGCACAGTTATTCAATTATTCAAATCCCAAAATCTTGTGTTCAATACTCCTTTACTTCATTTATTTTTATTTTTCACCTCGTATGAATTAACAAAATTTTGAACCAGCCAATCATATTTTTTATACCTCAATTGTTTGGTGCCTAATATATACATACCCCATTCATATTTTTTTAGAAGTGTTTAATGTTCTCTCCATTCATCATTATTTATTCAATATACTAAAAAATAATTGTCGAACTTTACTTGTCTAGTTTGGATAATTAAGATATAAGTGCCAGTTTTGTGTCTACTTTATCCTTGCAATTAAACACTATTTATTGATCGATCTTATAATTAATAAGGGTGATATAGTAAAATACCCCTCTATTTATTATTTCATAAGGGGTGTGTCAAGTCAAACATGGACCAGTAAGAATACCGAGGGAGTATTACTTTTAATGAGGTTTATTTGAATCTATTAAGATACATGATAAAAGACATATACATATGAAAACACTCGGATACATGACATAACAATAACGCCTAGATCTGACAGGATAAGTGACGTGAAGTTTCTTGGTTGAGTATGTAACTGACACCATCGTCAATGTCGAATTTGATACTCATTGTCTCTGTGCGCGAGAGGTGTCTCCCCTTGCGAGAAAAAATGATGGGTACGTGGGGGATTGGTTTAAGAGTGAGAAAATCAAAGGCTAAGATTTGACGTGTAGGTTGACAAGCTGTAGAACATCCATTTTAATGGAGTGTTTCTTCTCACAGACTAGTGATCAAGGGAGGAGAAAAGGAAGAGTTAGGGTTTTTACCCTAACTCATATTTCCTGAGTTAAAGATATTTATTTTTAATTAAAATGTTAATTTTGAAGTTTAAATGTAAAGATAATTAATCAATCCTAATTTTAAGGGAGGTGGGTATTTGATTGTATCTTTAATAATAAATGGTATAAAATATTAAAAGTGATAATATATGTAATTGTTTGAAAGTAGAGGTAAAATTAATATATTTGATAGTGATGTATGTCTAATAAAGTAGTTTATCCATAAAAGGCAAAAAAGGCTTTAAGGAATCCAATTTGTGATTATTTTTTAAAAAAAAATGTAAAACTTGTCCCAGAAGAATGCATTTTGCGCCTCCAAGGCCTAGCTCAAGTGGCAAAAGGTGGAGGATTTGTGGCTTAGGTCGCAGGTTCATGCCCCACACCATGCAAAGTGAAGCCCGATATTTAAGTGGAGAAGGGTAGAGGGGAGGGCCCATTATCCACCAAGTTTAGAAGACTGTGATTGGTCCAAAGGGCGGGTCACAGACGGATTTCTCGGTTATCAAAAAAGGAAAAAAAAGAATGCATTTTGCACATAAAATCCATCATTTAAATAGAAAAAAAAATCAAGCTTGATGCAAAGAAATTGTATGTACGATGTAGGAGGATATATTAAAGAATAACTAGTTATTTCGATCAGCGAATACAACAACACAATTAGTGTAATCCCGCAAGTACGTTCCGAAAAGTGTAATGTGTACATAGTCTTGCCCCTACCTTGTGAAAGTTGATTTATTCAATAAGTTAATCTTTATAAAAAAAAATGTATGTATTTTGAAAGTTTGCAATAACATGTGATCACAAATATTTTTTTATAAAAAAAATAGAGATATGCAATAATTTATTATTGTAGTGTCTTAGAATATTATATTACCTTATTTGTGAATTATAATTTCTAATTTGATAAAATTGTTTAAGAGTTGATTTTGAATTTTTTCATGGTTAGAAATCATATTCAAACGAGCATAATATTTTTTATTTCACATTCGTCATCAATCCTAACCTTCTTCCATATTTTCTTAAAATTTGTTAATCTCTTGGTGTGAATCAATGTTGTAAACACATAATTAGAATTATGTAGTGTTCTCCCCTAGGCGAGATTTTTAGAAATGGTTTGATGTAACACCAACAACAAACTTGATGTATTATTACAAGTGAAGTTCAAAGAGATGACATATCTCGGAATAAGTAAACTTTTTTTTCTTCACTTAAAAATACGCTCCTAGGTACATATAAAAGAAAAACTCAAACTTGTTGTACATCGGACAAAGAATAAAATATACAAGTTTAAAAAGTTTGTTTTAATATGTGAACAACAATCGAGGAGAAAAAAAAATTTGGGTTGACAAATAAAAAAGAATAAAAGTCAAAACACGTGTGACATGTAGTAAAATAGAAATAATATTAACTTGTAGGTCAACTAGTCACCGTTCATCTTCCTACTACATATAAAAGCTATTCAGTTACACTTGAAAAAGATATGATAGAATATATAATCTGACAAAAAATAGCAGAGACCATTTTAAGGAAGAGTTACATTTCTGCTACGAGCTAATTCTACACTAATACTATTAATGAGGATCATTTTTTTAAATAAATAAATCTTTAAAATAGAGCAGCTGCTACCAGCTAGTGCCTTGAAATTGAGTCCAAAATTTGCATCTTCCTTTGTTACATCCTTAATTTCAGATTCTTTATTGTATGTTTCATTTTCAAAAGCTTTTCTTCACGATTCAACATTTCCTCTTTTGCTTCACCTAGCTCACCTTTCTTTCATGCAAGACGAGCTTAACTTTCTTTCTTCATGAGGCTCCAAATATTTATCCTCGTTTGCTTCACACATATTCATCTTTTCATTTTGATCTTCTGAGATAATATAAGCAAATAGAAAGTTAGAATGTACATCTCGATTGTGATAGAAATTAAAATATATTGTTTATAATCATACCATTGTATGCTTCAACAATAAAATCCATAAGAACAACAACAACATCAATTTGTGACAAGCAATTTTCTCGTAAAATGTGTACCTAAAACAATAAAAACTATAATTAGGCCCAACAACAACAATAACATACCAAATGTAATTCCACAAATGGGGTAAGGAGAGGATGGCACATAAATTTACCCCTACCTTTTGAAGGTAAAGAAATGTAATGGAGTAGCAACAAAAAATAATATGACATTGAAACCAAGGAAAAAACAAGTAATAAATTTAAAGAATAATATATAAAAGAGTAATACTAATAACACTGATAAGGAGAACTAGACAAGGCTCTATTGTATACTAACTTTCTACCTTAATCCTCGAACTTTGTGATGTCCTCGCAAGTTGTAGGTATGTTAGGTCATGTCTAATTACCTCGCCCTAATACTTCTTCGACTAACTTCTACCTCTCCTCAAATCCACCATAGTCGACCTCTGACACCTCCTTACTAACACATCTATGCATCTTTTTCTTCACATGTCAGAACATCTTAGTCTCGCTTCTCTCATCTTTTCCACAACGGGGGTCATTCCTACTTTATCAGAAATAACTATTTTTCTAATATTTTCTCTCTTGGCTGTTTGGAGATTCATTTATACTAATTACATTTAAGATAAATAAAGCGAAAGTAATTCTTGATTTAACAAAATGACTAGGATTTAAACATTTAAAAGGTGTTACCTTAAATTTGCAAGTCTCAATCAATTGGAAAACCAACACATCATTTTCAACAAGATTGTGAGCAATGGAGAAACCTCTCCAGCCCCCACTCAATTTGTTTTTGCCAATTAAGTACTTGGTGGAAAATTGATCTCCATCTTCATCCACCAAAACAACATTGGCATCATGTTTTGGCAAATGAGAAACGCAAAACCTTTTTGGAAAGCTCTGTTATATAAAAATATTTATAAGAAAGACTAGATTAATTAGAAACAAAAACAATTTCAATATTGCCTAATTCTATTAAGAATAAATTTACTTAGCAAACAAAATCCCCCAGTGACATGGGAAGGGAGCATACATTTGAGAAAATGTGGAAATTCAGAAGGTAAAGTTGTTAGAAATATTTCAGCTCGCAATTGGGCTGATGAGCTTATATCAACAGAGTTGTCTGTCTGTCCCTTCCTTCCAATACTAGTAAAATCGAGAATAAAAAGCATTTTTAAAGAGATAATAATACCAAGATATATTAACAGCCAATTGGTCATAAAATTCTTTTATCCATTTTTTTTTCAAAAAATATATATTCAATAGACGGTTTGATTATTCATAGTCAAATTCTCACTCCAACTTTGAGTTGAGTTTTCAGGTTTGATTCAAAACTTGTATACACTTCATTTTGAATTATTTGTTTGATTTTGACTTGATACAAAGTTTAAGAAAGTAAAAAAATATTTTTTGAATGTTGTGGTCTAAAATTAAAATTAAAGAGTTCACAAAAAAAAAACCTTTTTTAATGGACTAAAAAGAAAAGTAGGACAAATAAATAAACCAAAAAAAGTATGACAAACAAATTAAAATGGAGGGAGTAATATCCAAACACAACTTCAATTTAAAAAAAATAAAATCCGCTCAACTTTAAATACAATTTAAAAAAATTAAAACATCATTAAATTCATGTCTAAACACCTATTTTTTTAATATAATTTATTTTTGCATTTTCTCCACTTACCGCATTTGAACCTTCTTGTTATCTCCATTTTCCACCTGCAGATGTATATGCCAAGTATCTTAATTAGTTTTAAAGTACTTCCGTACAAGAGTACTAGTTTATCAAAATGATATTATACTCAGTATAAACCCATCGGTAGGGACTAGAGAGGATATAACATATGTAGATATAACTTTTATCTCGTGAGATAGAGGGGTTATTTTCGATGGAGCGTATAGAGACCTTATCTTAACGATGTGAAGATAGAGAAGTCATTTTCGATGGAGCATACGCAGAACTTATTTTACCTCGTAAAAATAAAGAGGTTTTTCCTGATAAAGCGTATACAAACCTTGTCTTTACCTCGTAGAGAAAAAGAGATTATTTTTGTTAGAGCATACACATATCGTACTTTTACCTCATAAAAATAAAAATAAATATTTTTTTTGGATCAAACACAAATCTTACCTTTACCTCTATGGAGGCTTTTTAGAACCGTCAACTATTTATCAAATCACGGAGTAAAAAATGATTGTCACCTTGTTGGTTCTATTGGGAGGCAAAACCTTTTTCTTGAGCAACCCTTGATTGATTGACAACGGCTTTTTCTAGGTAAACCATCAAATGAAAGAACAAAAAAACATGGATCAATAATTATAAGCAAAAAAAAAAAACAGACAAAAGATATAAACCAATTGATTTGAAACCATGAAATGAAAATTGTAGCAGAAGGAGATGGAGTACCTTAGAAGGAGATCGAGCTCAACATTTAATTTTAGAAGAAAAGAAAAAAAGTGAGGAAAAACAAATAGAATTTTGGTGTATTTTTTTGACCGAAAAAAACTTATGAAGTGGAGAAATGAGATGATACCGTATTTATAAGGAGAAGTAAGGAAGGCCTTGAAGCCAAAATTGAAATTAATTGGAAGAGTACCAGGTTTGGAATGATTTATTCCCTTTTTCCAAAGTTGTTCTTTTAAGGAAAAATATATGTATTATTATTAGTTAATTCAAGACCCTTGTTTTAATCAAACACAAACAAATAAAAAGGGAGAAAAATAGTTATGAATTAGTTGCGGATCACAAACATATGAGGGACTTTTTTTATAAAGTAGAAATTTTGGGTGAGTTTTGAAATATCAAAATAGTTCAACATGTCATATTTAGGGTCAAGTTTTAAAATATTAAAATAGTCAAAGTTCATATTTTAGGAAAAAAAACTGAAATATTTAAATAGTCCAAGCGGTCATATTTTGGGTCAAGATAAATCTGTAGCTATTTTAGAATATATATATATTAGGGTTTTAAAAACTTTCGACAAATAGACAAATTTTGTAAACATATAGATATTTAAAAAAAGGAAAAAAAATGAAATTTGATTGATAACACAGGTTAGCAACAATATAAATTTGACTGTCATATATTGTTATTTGTACAAGATAAAATTTAAAATGTGCTATACAGGGGCAGATTTATGTTATAGTAATGGGTGTCACGTGACATGGATTCGTTGAAATTTTTTATCAAATACATATATATAATTAAAAAATTATTAAATACATATATATAAATAAAAGATAAAACTTAATAAAGTGACACTACTTGTCACAAGAGATGTTCCAGCTTAGTTGGTCTGATGCCTCAATTGTGAATTTAAGGTCTTGTGTTCAATATTACTTTACTTCATTTATTTTTATTTTTTCACCTCGTATGAATTAACAAAATTTTGAACCAGCCAGTCATATCTTTTATACCTCAATTGTTTGGTGCCTAATATATAGATACTCAATTCATATTTTTTAAATAGTGTTTAATGTTCCGTTCATCATTATTTATTCATATACTAAAAGTAATTGTCCAACTTTACTTGTCTAGTTTGGATAATTAAGATATAAGTGGCAGTTTTATATCTACTTTACCCTTGCAATTAACCACTATTTATTGATTGATCTTATAATTAATAAGGGTGATATAGTAAAATACCCCTCTATTTATTATTTCATAAGGGGTGTGTCAAGTCAAACATGGACTAGTAAAAATACGGAGGGAGTATTACTTTTAATGAAGTTTATTTGAATCTATTTCTAAAATGAAAATTCATCGAGCTAAGGGATATATACGTGGATTTTACTTTACTTGTATTGTATTCAAATTTAGCTCGATGAATTTTCAGTTTTGAAATAGATTCAAATAAACTTCATTAGAAGTAATACTCCCTTCGTATTTTTACTGGTCCATGTTTGACTTGACACACCCCTTATGAAATAATAAGTAGAGGGGTATTTTACTATATCACCTTTATTAATTATAAGATTGATCAATAAATAGTGGTTAATTGCAAGGGTAAAGTAGACACAAAACTGTCACTTATATCTTAATTATCCAAACTAGACAAGTAAAGTTGGACAATTACTTTTAGTATAGAATAAATAATGATGAACGGAGGGAACATTAAACACTTTTTAAAAAATATGAATTGAGTATGTATATATTAGGCACCAAACAATTGAGGTATAAAAAATATGACTTACTGGTTCAAAATTTTATTAATTCATATAAGGTGAAAAAATAAAAATAAATGAAGTAAAGGAATATTGAACACAAGACCTTAAATTCACAATTGAGGCATCAGACCAACTGAGCTGAAAAATCTCCCTTGACAAGTAGTGTCACTTTATTAAGTTTTATCTTTTATTTAGATATATGTATTTAATAATTTTTTGATTATATATATGTATTTGATAATTTTTTCCAACGAAGCCGTGTCACGTGACATTCCTTACTATAACATAAATCTACCACTGTATAGCACATTTTAAATTTTATCATGTACAAATAATAATATATGATAGTCAAATTTATATTGTTGCTAACCTGTGTTATCAGTCAAATTTTATTATTTTTTTCCTTTTTTTAAATATCTATCTGTTTACAGAATTTGTCTATTTTTCGAAAGATTTAAAAACCCAAGTCTTTACATTCTAAAATAGCTACAGATTTATCTTGATCCAAAATATGACCGTTGGAACTATTTAAATATTTCAATTTTTTCCTAAAATATGACCTTTTACTATTTTAATATTTTAAAACTTGACCCTAAATATGACATGTAGAACTATTTTAATATTTCAAAACTCACCCAAAATTTCTACTTTATAAAAAAAGTACCCCATATGTTTGTGATCCGCAACTAATTCATATCTATTTTGCCCTCTTTTAATTTGTTTGTGTTTGATTAAAACAAGGGTCTTGAATTAACTAATAACAATACATATATTTTTCCTTCAAAGAACAACTTTGGGAAAAGGGAATAAATCATTCCAAACTTAGTACTCTTCCAATTAATTCCAATTTTGGCTTCAAGGCCTTCCTTGCTTCTCCTTATAAATACGGCATCATCTCATTTCTCCACTTCATAAGTTCTTTTCGGTCAAAAAATACACCAAATAATTCTATTTGTTTTTCCTCACCTTTTTTCTTTTCTTCTAAAATGAAAAGCCGAGCTCGTTCTCCTTCTAAGGTACTCCATCTCCTTCTGCTACAATTTTCATTTCATGGTTACAAATAAATTGTTTTAATTCTTTTGTCTGTTTTTTTTTTTGCTCATAATTATTGATCCATGTTTTTTTGTTCTTTCATTTGATGGCTTAACTAGAAAAAGGTGTTATCAATCAATCAAGGGTTGCTCAAGAAAAAGGTTTTGCCTCCCAATAGAACCAACAAGGTGAGAATCATTTTTTACTCTGTGATTTGATATAAACAGTTGACGGTTCTAAAAAGCCTCGGTAAAGGTAAGGTTTGCGTTTGATCCATAAATATTTTATTTTTATTTTTATGAGGTAAAAGTACGATCTGTGTATGCTCTATCAGAAATAATCTCTTTATCTCTACGAGGTAAAGACAAGGTTTGTATACGCTTTATCAGAAAAACCTCTTTATTTTTACGAGGTAAAGATAAGGTCTGCGTATGCTCCATCGAAAACGACCTCTCTATCTTTACATCGTTAAGATAAGGTCTCTGTACGCTCCATAAAAAATAACCCCTCTATTTCACGAGATAAAAGTTATTTCTACATATGTTATATCCTCTCTAGTCCCTGATGAGGTTATACTGAGTATGCTATCGTTTTGACAAACTAGTACTCTTGTACGGAAGTACTTTAAAACTAATTAAGATATTTGGTATATACATTTGCAGGTGGAAAATGGAGATAACAAGAAAGTTCAAATGTGGTAAGTGGAGAAAATGCAAATATAAATTATATTAATAAAAAAATAGATGTTTAGACGTGAATTTTATGATGTTTTAATTTTTTTTAATTGTATTTAAAGTTGAGCGGATTTTTTTTTTTTTTGAAATTGAAGTTGTGTTTGGATATGTATTTTATTTGAAAAAATGTTACTCCCTCCATTTTAATTTGTTTGTCATACTTTTTTTGGTTCATTTATTTGTCCTACTTTTCTTTTTAGTCCATTAAAAAAGGTTTTTTTTGTTTGTGAACTCTTTAATTTTAATTTTAGACCACAACATTCAAAAGTATTTTTTTACTTTCTTAAACTTTGTATTAAGTCAAAATCAAACAAATAATTCAAAATGAAGTGTATACAAGTTTTGAATCAAACCTGAAAACTCAACTCAAAGTTGGAGTGAGAATTTGACTATGAATAATCAAACAGTCTATTGAATATTTTTTTTTTGAAAAAAAAAATAGGATAAAAGAGTTTTATGACCAATTGGCTGTTAATATATCTTGGTATTATTATCTCTTTAAAAATGCTTTTTATTTTCGATTTTACTATCTTTGGAAGGAAGGGACAGACAGCTGTTGATATAAGCTCATCAGCCCAATTGCGAGCCGAAATATTTCAAACAACTTTACCTTCTGAATTTCCACATTTTCTCAAATGTATGCTCCCTTCCCATGTCACTGGGGGATTTTCTTTGGTAAGTAAATCTCTTCTTAATAGAATTAGGCAATATTGAAATTATTTTGTTTCTAATTAATCTAGTCTTTCTTATAAATATTGTTATATAACAGAGCTTTCCAAAAAGGTTTTGCGTTTCTCATTTGCCAAAACATGATGCCAATGTTGTTTTGGTGGATGAAGATGGAGATGAATTTTCCACCAAGTACCTAATTGGCAAAAACGGATTGAGTGGGGGTGGAGAGGTTTCTCCATTGATCACAATCTTGTTGAAAATGATGTGTTGGTCTTCCAATTGATTGAGACTTGCAAATTTAAGGTAACACCTTTTAAATGTTTAGATCCTAGTCATTTTGTTAAATCAAGAATTACTTTCGCTTTATTTATCTTAAATGTAATTAGTATAAATGAATTTCCACACAACCAAGAGAGAAAATATTAGAAACATAGATATTTATGATAAAGTAGGAATGACCCCTGTTGTGGAAAAGATGAGAGAAGCGAGACTAAGATGTTCTGACATGTGAAAAGAAAGATGCATAGATGTGTTAGTAAGGAGGTGTCAGAGGTCGACTATGGTGGATTTGAGGAGAAGTAGAAGTTAGTCGAAGAAGTATTAGGGTGAGGTAATTAGACATGACCTGACATACCTACAACTTGCGAGGACATCACAAAGTTCGAGGATTAAGGTAGAAAGTTAGTATACAACAGAGCCTTGTCTAGTTCTCCTTATCAGTGTTATTAGTATTACTCTTCTATATATTATTCTTTATATTTTATTACTTGTTTTTTCCTTGGTTTCAAAGTCATATTATTTGTTGTTGCTACTCCATTACATCTCTTTACCTTCAAAAGGTAGGGGTAAATTTATGTATCATCCTCCCCTTACCCCATTTGTGGAATTACATTTGGATTGTTATTGTTGTTGTTGGGCTTAATTATAGTTTTTATTATTTTAGGTACACATTTTACGAGAAACTTGCTTGTCACAAATTGATGTTGATGTTGTTCTTATGGATTTTATTGTTGAAGAACACAATGGTATGATTATAAACAATATATTTTAATTTCTATCACAATCAAGATGTACATTCTAGGAAACGAGAATAAATATTTGGAGCCTCATGAAGAAAGAAAGTTAAGCTCGTCTTGCATGAAAGAAAGGTGAGCTAGGTGAAGCAAAAGAGGAAATGTTGAATCATGAAGAAAAGCTTTTGAAAATGAAACATACAATAAATAATTTGAAATTAAGGGTGTAACAAAGGAAGATGCAAATTTTGGACTCAATTTCAAGGCACTAGCTGGTAGCAGCTGCTCCATTTTAAAGATTTATTTATAAAAAAAATGATCTTCATTAATAGTAGTGTAGAATTAGCTCGTAGCAGGAATGTAACTCTTCATTAAAATGGTCTCTGCTATTTTTTTTCAAATTATATATTCTATCATGTCTTTTTTCCAGTGTAACCAAATAGCTTTTATATGTAGTAGGAAGATGAACGGTGACTAGTTGACCAACAAGTTAATATTATTTCTATTTTACTACATCTCACATGTGTTTTGACTTTTATTCTTTTTTATTTGTCGACCCAAATTTTTTTTCTCCTCGATCGTTGTTCACATATAAAAACAAACTTTTAAAACTTGTATATTTTATTCTTTGTCCAATGTACAACAGGTTTGAATTTTTCTTTTATATGTACCTAGGAGCATATTTTTAAGTGAAGAAAAAAAAGTTTACTTATTTCGAGATATGTCATCTCTTTGAACTTCACTTGTAATAATACATCAAGTTTGTTGTTGGTGTTACATCAAACCATTTGTAAATGTCTCGCCTATGGGAGAACACTGCAGAATTCTAATTATATTTTTACAACATTGATTCACACCAAGAGATTAACAAATTTTAAGAATTTTTTTAAGAAAATGTGGAAGAAGGATAGGATTGATGACGAATGTGAAATAAAAATATTATGCTCATTTGGATATGATTTCTAACCATAAAAAAATCACATTTTGTGAAAAATATTTTTAAAAAATCAACTCTTAAATAATTTTATCAAATTAGCAAATTATAATTCACAAATAAGGTAATATAATATTCCAAGACAGTACAATAATAAATTATTGCATATCTCTATTTTTTTATAAAAAATATTTGTGATCACATGTTATTGCAAACTTTCAAAATACATACATTTTTTTTTTTATAAAGATTAACTTATTGAATAAATCAACTTTCACAAGGTAGGGGCAAGACTATGTACACATTACACTTTTCGGAATGTACTTGCGGGATTACACTAATTATGTTATTTTATTCGCTGATCGAAATAACTAGTTATTCTTTAACATATCCTCCTACATCGTACATACAATTTCTTTACAACAAGCTTCATTATTTTTCTATTTAAATGATGTATTTTATGTGCAAAATGTATTCTTCTGGGACAAATTTTACATTTTTTTAAAAAAATAATCAAAAATTGGATTCCTTAAAGCCCTTTCTGCCTTTTATGGATAAACTACTATATTAGACATACATCACTACCATATATATTAATTTTACCTCTTCTTTCAAACAATTACATATATTATCACTTTTAATATTTTATACCATATATTATTAAAGATACAATCAAATACCAACCTCCCTTAAAATTAAAATTGATTAATTATCTTTACATTTAAACTCCCAAATTAACATTTTAATGAAAAACAAATATATTTAACTCAGGAAATATGAGTTAGGGTAAAACTCTAACTCTTCCTCTTTCTCCTCCCTTGATCTGTAGTCCGTGAGAAGAAACACTCCACTAAAATGGATGTTCTACTGCTTGTCAACCTACACGTTAAACTCTTAGCCTTTGATTTTCTCACTCTTAAGCCAATCCCTCACGTACCCATCATTTTTTCTCGCAAGGGGAGACACCTCTCGCGCACAGAGACAATGAGTATCAAATTCGACATTGACGATGGTGTCAGTTACATACTCAACCAAGAAACTTCACATCACTTATCCCGTCGGATCTAGGCACTATTATTTTGTCATGTATCCGAGTGTTCTCAGATGTATCTATCTTTTATCATGTATCTTAATAGATTCAATTAAACCTCATTAAAAGTAATACTCCCTCCATAACTTTACTGGTCTATGTTTGACTTGACACACTCCTTATGAAATAATAAATAGAGGGGCATTTTACTATATCATCCTTATTAATTATAAGATCGATCAATAAATAGTGTTTAATTGCAAGGATAAAGTAGACACAAAACTGGCACTTATATCTTAATTATCAAAACTAGACAAGTAAAGTTGGACAATTATTTTTTTGTATATTGAATAAATAATGATGAACGGAGGGAACTGTCACGACCCAAAACGAGTCATGAGTGACACCCACACTTATCCTCCTAAGTGAGCGAACCAATAAATTCAACCCCAAATATATATTACTTGTTAAACTTATGAAATACAAACCATAATGCGTAAGCTCAATCTTATTAAGGTAAGAAACACAAATCCACTAAAGTCTACTCTATGTCATTCCCAAAACCTAGAAGTCATCACATCAAGGACATCTAATCTCAAAATAGTAAGTCTAAGAATATCAAAGACACCAAAATAAATGAAATAAATGGTTTATGTCCGAAAACTAAGGACATCATGTCATGACCGAGAGAATCCAGCACGAGCTTGAATGAATAGCTCACCATGGAACCTGATATGCTGGAGATTGGCTAGAGTTGAGGGCGAGTCAAGGTCGCGGTACACTCACTGCACTCCACAAAAGGAAAACACAAGTAGGGCTCAGTACAAGGCAACATGTACTGAGTAGGTATCATCGGCCAACCCAAAATAGAAACTAATATGCAATGAATAGATAGTATAAAATCAAATATGACACTTAGCAGGTGGCAGGCAACAAACAACATGAACCAGTGACAACAACACTAACGTAAGTACGTAACCAGTCAACAATACCAAGAATATACTTGAGGACTCATTCCTCCAAACCAAGCGATTTTGGGAATTGAGTTCTTTGAGATTGAGTACATTACGTTGTTTATATATGTTTTCCTTTAATGTTACAGTGTCGGAACGTGACACCCGATCCAATAATATCATGCCGGAACGTGACACCCAATCCAATAATACCATGCCGGAACGTGGCATCTGATCAAATAATACCATGCCAGAACATGGTACCCGATCCAATAATATCGTTAATTTATCATTTATTATCACCACTTTTCACTTCATTAACAATAGTTCATCAAGCCTTCTTTATTCAAGGCATCACTTCGATAGAGAGGGTTCAAGATTATAAATTTCACGGTCTCAGGATTTCAGACCAATCACAAACCACACAACCAAGCAACACAACCACACAATCAAGTACATAGAGAACTTCACAATATCACTCAATGCATATCAATCACTATTAAGAGTTTATCTATCAAATAGAATAAATCATAGCCTACCTTCACCAAAGAATCGAGGTCAAGCAAGCTAATTTCCCAATGTTTTTCCTTTCCTCGAGGCCTCAGAATGTTTCCAATCTATCATGTAAAAACAATTTCCAAATGTTACGGTTAAGTCTATAACTTTAATGGAAGTCATATAATATAATACACCTAATATTTAATTACCTAACTCAATACATCAAAACTTGAATTAAAATAAGATAATTAAAAAAAATGAAAACCTAAGGTTAAGTTCTATCTCCAGTAACCTCAATTACGGAAAACAAACAAAATATAATACCATTAGACCACAGAATCCAATACTCCCAATTCCTATGATCAACTTTGATCCTATAGGCAATTCGCCTGACATGTACTCTTAATTAATTATAAAATTTCTCCAACATATAAAAGAATCACCACATTAATACTTGAACAATAACTTCCAAAGACTATACATTACTCCTCCACCCACCAATAAGCATGCGGCATCCTAATTGTAATCCATTATAATTTATTTAAAGCAATAGAAGAATTGAAATTACCAGGATATCGATCTTCTTCGATAGATGCCGCAAGAATTATTTTCTCGCCTCAAACCCTTATTCTTTCTACAGAATATTTAGAGTAATTTCTCTACATAGTCATTCATGTTTGGGAAAATACTAGAAATATCACTTATGTTTATTTTAGGAGTACAATATCATTCAACTTAGCCTATTTTCCTCAAAATATACTTGACACAAAAAATACATTATCTCTCTCCTACTAGGATGCCATGTCACGTTTTTTAATTTATTAGTAATATCTTTTTAATTTTTTAAATGACAGCTTGTTTAATGTATCTATAAGAGAGCATTAATCCATTCTCTATGAAAATTTATTTACTTCAATTTTATAGCGAAAATCTTTATCCTATGTTTCATTTATGAGTATTTGCCGTTATATCCATACAAAAATTTAGTCTTGCTGTCGAGAAAAAAATTAAACTAGTTCCTTAAAGCTGATGAAGAAGACAATAGATTTAGTTGGATATTTACAGATAAACTAAATATTAGGAACATTGATTTTTACACAAACTATAAGCATTTGTTGCTTGTTCATGGTAAAAAATCAAAGGTTTTGTGTTCATGGTAAAAAAAAGATAGTTACACAAACTATAAAAATTTGTTCAAAGCTTAGGCAGATTCAAACAATAAAAATATCCAATTCAAAAACAAGCAAGCAAAAAACCCCTAAATTTTAAGAAAATTACTCTAATATCATGTTAAGTATTCAAATTATTTCACAATTTACACTTCAAAAATAAAAGAATCAGAAGAAAACTTGAATTTTACCTCGTGGCGATTTCTTTGGTCGACATCAAAGATATAAAGCGGCTCAGGAGATAGTTCCTTATGCAAATTCATTATTTTATTCCTTGAAGAACCGGAGGAAGCCACATATTTTCTTGACGAATTGGAGGAGCTCATATTACAGTTCCTTATGTAATTTTTTTTACTGGGTATAATATATGGGTTGTCTAAATTTTTAAAAAAAATTGTTAATAATAAAAAAAGGAATAATGTGACATGGCATCCCATTAGAAGAGAGATAATGTTTTTTTTGTGCCAAGTATATTTTGAGGAAAATAGGTAAAATTGGGTGATATTGTAGTCCTAAAACAAACATAATTGATATTCCTAGGTAATTTTCCAAACATGAGTGACTATCTAGGGAAATTACTCGAATATTTACTCCTTCATTATTATACAAGACCAATTATAAAAGTAGTGAAAGTGACCCACTATTAATTTAATGTTATCTTTTTAACCACCAACTAAATTAATAATTAAAACTACCCCACTAATTTCATAATTGTAGTTACGAATAGTCCAAAATACCCATTTAGAATCTATCAGAAGAGTCTTTTAATAAATAAAAAGCCCTAGTACTCAAAACGACCAAATGTATCATTACAGGAACATTAAACACTTTTAAAAAAATATGAATGGAGTATGTATATATTAAGCACCAAACAATTGATGTATAAAAAATATGACTGGTTGGTTCAAAATTTTGTTAATTCATACGAGGTGAAAAAATAAAAATAAATGAAGTAAAGGAGTATTGAACACAAGACCTCAAATTCACAATTGAGGCATCAAACCAGCTAAGCTGAAACATCTCCTATGACAAGTAGTGTCACTTTATTAATCTTTATCTTTTATTTATATATATATATATATATATTTAATAATTTTTTGATTATATATATGTATTTAATAATTTTTCCAACGAAGTCGTGTCACGTGACACCCCTTACTATAACATAAATTCGCCCCTGATTTTTACGTAGTTTACAAATATATAAATTTCATTTTTCCTTTGAGTATCATTCACCTGGACGCTCACTTTTCTCTCATGCGTAAACCCTAAATCTTGACTATAGCTACCGGAATGGCCAATATGGCCGCCGGCCAGCCACCTTGTGCTGGTCAGGCCCTCTCTGATTCTTTATTCCCAATACTTCAACATCCTAATTCCATTAAGATCAATGCAAAGTTACCTAACGTTCCTAATAACTTGCCTGCGGAGAAAGTACAATATGCAGATCTATTGAAAGATCCAAAGCATCAACAACCCAATGAGGTAGCACCCATCCCAATTAAACATATTCAATACGTAGAGGGTGTACCCAGAATCACATGGACGGAGGAGGAAGTGGACAGAATGAATGTGACTGAAAATTTACAATTTGCAGCGATTGAAAAAATTTCGTATGGTTGGCCAGAACTAGATGATCTGACACTGACAGTTCAAATTCCTAAACAATTACAGATCAAAGGAGAATGTAATATTGGCCTTCTAAGGAATAGACATATAGTAATTCGATTAAATCAGATGGATGATTTCGTTAATATAATGTCGAAAAATGCCTATTACATTGCTGATAAAGATGGATATGCGTATCAAATGCGACCGCTAATCTACGATACCAAATTCAAACCAGATGAGGAAACCACTCAAGCTATGGCCTGGATTTCTTTCCACATTTGTTACCCACCTTTTATGGTAAAGAAGCCTTGTTCTCACTAGCATCGGCTGTGGGGAAGCCGGTGCAGCTGGACTCGGCAACCATTAACAAGACCCGTCCAAGTTGTGCGAGAGTAAAGGTTCAAGTGGACCTTCTTGCCGCACTTCCTGAGTGGGTGGAGATTGCAGTAGTCAGCCCAGGATCCACAAGGATTGAGCAGATCAAGATCCAGTATGATTTCCTGCCTAAATACTGTCGCACTTGTAAGCTGCAAGGACACAATGAAGGAGAATGTAGAGTTATCCATCCGGAGTTATAGCAGGACAAATCACAAGAGGAAGGTGAAATACCTCAGCACCAGCTACATGGGAGATACACTCAGAAGAGACATAAAAGGTGGTGTCCGACTCAAAAGATTTTCATCATGGATAGGACTGGAGATAAACATGGTGAACAGGCTGCAAATTCCAAGGGTACAGCAGTGGTGATGACTGGTAATCCCTTTGACTGTCTGGCAGAAGAGGCACAAAAAGATCATCCTAAGGTAGACAAATTAAAACATGTTATGATGCAACAATCAAATAAGGAGGGAGTCCAACAAAGTAATTTTAATCTCCCATCAAAGAGCAAAGGTGATACAAGGAGGGATGTGACAATGACGGATCAGGAGAAGCCTAATTTTAATGATGTTAATAGCAGTAATAATTGCAGCAATAAGTGTAGTATTCTGGAGGATGGACAATGCACACAAATAAGACAAGATGTGGTGGAAAAGAACACTAATAGCAATGCTCCGAAAAATTGGCAGATAATGGAAAATAGGGGTGTACATATAAAACCAAACCGAAAATCAAATCAAACCGCAAATCGAGCCAAACCGGAAAAAAAACCCGACTAGTGGTTTGGTATTGGAAAAAAACCCCGACTATATTTGGGTTGGGTTGGGTTGGTTTTAACTAAAAAAAACCAACCCGAGACCAAACCAACCCGACATTATATATGTAATTTTAAAATTTTATTTTATACATAAAAATATCTACTTTGATATAATTTTAAAATATTTCTTATACTATTTCATAGTTTTTATCTTTTAATATATTATTTCAAGTTTAAAACTTAGAATTCGGAATGGTCCAATAAAGATTATAGTTCATAGATGTTGATAATTATAATAAAACTTAAATCAAAATCAAATTAATATTAATGCAAAAAGAAAATCAATTCAACACTAAGAATGACAATAATATTAAATATTTGTTCTTTAGTTTTACATTGGTTTAGACAATTAAATACATAATCTAATTTTAATTTTCCTTAAATATTTAGTAATGTAACTAATACTTGTTAAACTTATTTTAGCATGATTTAGTACTTTTAAATTATGATCATTTTCATTATGACTTTGCAATTTTTATTTTATATGATGATTTCATTATTATTTTTTATTGAATATTTTAGTGTCATGGTACTCATCTCATATTTTGTGTTATTTTCTTAAAAAACACCTTAGATAATTGTATTTTGGTTGGATTAAAAAAATATTTGGAACACAAGTTAATTATATGTTTATATGCAAACTTTACCGAAAAAATCTGAGGTTTATTAGTTTGGTTTGATTTATAAATTTAATAAAAATTCGACACAATGATTTGGTTTGGTATTTGAAAAACCCGAGGTTAAAAAACCCGAAAAAATTCGAATTTTATTAGTTTGGTTTGGTTTATAAATTAAATTTTTTTACACAAATGGTTTGGTTTGATATTTGAAAAACCCGAACCAACCCGGTCATGTACACCCCTAATGGAAAATAATGGCAGCCAAACTGCTGGTCATGATGTAGATCAATCATCTATTGGGACTACAGAAAAAGGAGATAGAAATGAAGGGGAACAATCATCATCTACAGATGTGTCAACTGAGATTGTTTTAATGAAAGAGATAGTTGATGTTGAATATCATATACCACTTCAAATGGTACCTGCAAGTCCTTTAGATATGTCAGTGGATGCAAATAGGAATCACAAAGAACATATATATGTCTTTGATTCCTTATTCAGGGAAAGATTCTCCTATGCAGGTCCTGCATGAAAGTGTAACACATCAGTGTTTACATGAGGATAGAATGAGTAACTCTTTGCAAAGCAGTATAGATGGGGTGGAGGATTAGGAGGAGGTCAAAAATGATGTAAATTCCAGAATGGTTGAAGTGGAGGCAGGGTTGTCTCCTCATGTAGTTACAAAAAGTAAAAAGGGCAAAAATAAAGGGGAGAACATCAAAGCAGAAAGCATTGGTATGATAACAAGAACCTCACTGAAGAGATGGGCTAAATCATGTGTTAAATGAAGTACAAAGCTCTTGTATGGAACATTAGATCTGTGAGAACTCATAAGGCTTTTCACAGAGTCCAAATGTTAAATAGGCACCACAAGTTCTTCATGATTGCACTACTAGAGCCCTTTTAGGATACAAGGAATATTCAAAGCTTCAAGAGGAAGTTGGGGATGAATTATGTCAATTATAATGTAAATGGCAAGATATGGGTATTTATACAAGATCGTATTCAAGTTGGAGTGATTGCTGATTCTGAACATCAATTAACATTACAATTAACTTTGGAGCATGGTATACAACTAGTTACTACTCTAGTTTATGCAAAATGCTCTTCTCTGGAAAGATTAAGCTTGTGGGATGATCTTTCCTCAGACAAAATTTGACTCTCCTCTGGCTAGTAGGGGGTGATTTTAATGTTATCATGGGGGATGAGGAGAAAATTGGGGATCTGCCTATACATCCTCAAGAGGTTGAGGACTTTGCCTTTTGCATAAATTCTTGTGACTTGTTTGATGTCCATTTTAGTGGAAGTCCTTTCACAAGGTGGAATGGGTGGGCTGATGAAGCCTGTATTTTTAAAAGACTAGACAGGGTGGTGATAAATCAAACTCTGGTGGATGTCATTGGGACTGTGGAAGTGCAACATTTGGCTAGAACTGGATCTGATCATGCACCTTTATTAGCTACCTGTGGAAGTGATACTCAACATGTCCATAAACCATTTAAGTTTCTGAGATTTTGGACTAGTATAGATGACTTTAAAGAAGTTGTTAGGAGCAATTGGGTGGCTGATTCAAGTGATGTCTTTACGAATCTGAAAATTAAGCAAAGGAGAACTAGACAGGCTTTGACTAAATGGAGTAAAGAAAAGTTTGGTGATATTTTCAAGCAAATTCAGATTAGAGAGAAAATTATGAAGATGAAGGAAGATTTGTTTGAAGAATACCTACTGGCTCCAATAGGGTGGTCTTTCAATGAGCTCAGGTAGAGTATAAGAAATATTTGCAGTATGAGGAGGATTTTTGGAAACAAAAAGCTAATTTGTTATGGTTTTCAGAAGGGGACAGAAATACCAAGTTCTTTCAGTGCTTGATAAAAGGAAGAAGGAAGAGGTTAGGGTTGAAGAAGGTGTTACTGAAGGATGGTAGCTGGACTGAGGGAGATAACCGATTGACTGCCGAAGTTATAAAGTTCTACCAAGCTCAATTTACAGCTACTAATAGTGATGAGGATTATTCACTTCTTCAAAATATTCCTATGCTGGTGTCAGAAGCTGATAATCAATCTTTAAATATATTACCTACAGAGGATGAGATTAAATGAGTAGTATTTTCTCTAAATGGGGATAGTGCAAGTGGGACTGATGGTTTTTCTAGGCTGTTCTGTCAGACCTGTTGGGATATTGTGGGCCCTGACATTATCAGAATAGTTCAGGCTTTCTTTGAAGGTAAAACTTTACCTAAATCTATTACTCATACTAATTTGATCTTACTTCACAAGAAAGACATTATTCAAATTTTCTCAAACTTAAGACTAATTAGTTTGAGTAATTTCTTGAAGCTAGAGGAGTCATACAAGGGGTGGAAGACATTACAAGATTTGCTAGGGGAAAGATTCCTCTCATATACTTGGGATGTCCCATTAGACATGCAAGAAAGAAAAAAGTTCACTTTGCTGAACTTATCAAGAAGGTACAATCTAAGCTTCAACTGTGAAAGAGCAAGTTGTTATCATTTGGAGGAAAAGTTGTTCTTATTAACAGTGTCCTACAAAGTATTCCAGTCTACCTTCTATCCTCTCTTGTTCCTCCCAAGTGTGTGATTCATGATTTACATAAAAAAAATTGCAAAGTTTCTATGGAATTTCAAGGAAGATGGGATAAATAAGCATTGGGTGGCTTGGGGAGATTGTTGTCTGCCCAAAAATGAAGGTGGATTGGGGTTCAGGTCTATGTTTGATGTGTCCAAGGCTTTATTTGCAAAATTATGGTGGAACTTTAGGACCAAAAAGTCTTTGTGGGCTAATTTTTTATGGAACAAATATTGTAAATCACATAGACCACAAGTGGTAAATTGGCATGGGGTACTCAAGTCTGGAAATATATGTTGGAAGCTAGAGATGGTATTGATCAAGATATATGGTGGGAACCTAAGTGTGGTCACTCAAGCATTTGGTTTGATAACTGGACTCAATTAAGGGTATTATTTTACTATATTCCCATCTCAGATCATCATTATTATACATATGAAGATGTCAATCAACTGATGACACATGAAAGGTGGAATAATGACCTATTGGGGCAAATTTTTAATGAAGAAGTAGTGAATCAGATTCACAAAGTATTGGGGCCAGTTAGACAACAGGATGAATGGGATAAGGCCTGGTGGATGCTAAGTAGTACATGCAAATTCACTGTTAAATCTGTTTGGGAGGCATTAAGAAAGAGAGGTCCAAATCAGGAGGTGGTGAAATATATATGGCAGAAAAGACTTCCTTATAGAATTTCCTTTTTCATGTGGAGGTTGTGGAAAAAGAGAATTTATATTGGTGAAGTACTAGTGAGAATCAGAGTTGTAAATGAAATGAATTGTGGTTGCTGCAATAGTAATCAACAGGAATCTTTTGAACATTTATTTGTTCAATGTCCTGATGCTGGGAAACTATGGACAATGTTTGCAGGTGCTGCTGGTATTGAATGTCCTGTAGTACAAATGAATCAAACCTTTGATACTTGGTGGAAGTTTGAGTGTGCCCCTAAACTCAAACCTTTGATTGGTGTTGTACCTAGTCTTATTGGATGGCAATTGTGGAAAAGAAGGAACAAAATAAGACATGGAGGTAGGATGTCTTTTGTTGGAATGGTGGGGGGAAATCAACAGAAACTTATCATTGTTGGCCAAGGTTTTATACCCCTGGTTAGCAGATATTCCTGATACATGGCCTTTAATGGTCCATTTTTTTTGAAGATTACAAGCCATTGATCTCTTGTAAGGTAGTGAGATAGACATGCCCTGTAAAAGGCTTTAAATGTAATTCTCATGGAGACTTGGATGCAATAACCGGCAACTTTTCTAGTGCTTTCTGTATTAGGGATGTTGAAGGGAAGTTTGTGTATGCCGAGACAAGAAACATTGGGAGGGAATCAATTCTTGTTGCTGAAATGAAAGCCTTGCGATTTGGTGTAGAGTATTGTTGTACTCATATTTTTTTACATGTAGTGTTGGAAACAGACTTTAGTCTGTAAAAGGGTTTTAGATGGAGATTGGGAAACCCCATGGGTTGTTTCAGTAGATGCAACATACATAAGAAAGATATTGGCAGAACATGGCATACATGTCAAACACATATACAGAGAGGGCAATCAAGTCGCAGATTTTTTTACTAACATAATTTTTTGTTTTGCAGGTACACAAGTGAAATATTTTAATTCATTGTTAGAGATACCAAATACTGGAAGGGCGATGCTACAACTGGAAAAATTGGGGGTACCAAATATAAGAGTAAAGAAATGTCTAAATAGCAGGGGGGAATCAACAGAACAACAACTACAACTCAGTTATGCAAATACAATCAACTGAATAAAATGTTACCTCAGTCTGCGAATCATGGTTAACATTCGTAAGGTACCAATTTAGAGTCCTTAAACAGTGGTATTAGCTCCGATGGAGCTCAACCTGTTAGGGATGAAGAAAAGGATACCAACCGATGAGTAAATCGCAGGTGGAATCAATACAACAAAACAACAACTCAGATCTGCAAGCTGAAGAAAATGTTACCTGAATCTGAGAATCAATTTTGGCAATGGATACGTTCCAAATCGGAGTCTTTAAACAGTGGTATTAGCTTCTATGGAGCTCAACCTGTTAAGGATGAAGAAATGGATACTATCTATGGTCGTTCTGTAGTTAAGAAGATCGATTCGTTTATGCAAGAGATTGATGTTGGTCATCTGTGACAGAACCACCGGTCTAGTAGTTGAAGAAGTCTTCATTGAGTATGAATGCATGGTGTTCATGGGACTTGTGAACGCCCAAAGTGGATCTCTACTCGATCGCGTGATTGTGTTTTCAACATCGATTAAGCTTGCATATCTCTCCCATGGATATTTCCCAAAGTAGCAAGAGCTGCTTCTTGGCTGCACTTTCTTATTTTGTTTTGCTGGTTTTGGTTTTGGTTTTTGTTTTTAGCTTTTAGTAATTGCTTTTTAGAGTTGGGCTTGAATCACTTTTGGACTCAATTCTTGTAAGTTTGGTTATCTTTTTTTAATAAATGGGATCGACCCAATCTTTTGATTAAAAAAAAAATATTTTAAAAAAATTAAAGATTTTACGAGCAAATTCTCGATCAAATCTAAATTATTTGACTCTCGAAAATCAAAACGTATCACATCAATTAGGACAAAAAGAATAATATTTTTATTAAAATATTGTCAATCTATATCACATTATTTAAAGTGCGAGCCTTTTCCAAGTTCTATATGAACAAAAATATTTTGTGCATCGAACTTTCTTAGTCAAGATTACAGGTGTCGTGAGCTCCATAAGTTATCTCCACTTCTCCACCCGTACGTATAAAAGGGCCTGGTCTGGCTGGCAGAATCATTTCTACCACACCTCTCTACTAGAAGCATTTAGAAATTAAAAATAATCGAAAATGGCTCTTCGGACTTTAGTGAGCAGACGGACCTTAGCGGCAGGGCTAGGGTTCCGCCAACAACTCCGTGGCGTTCAAACCTTTTCACTCCCCGATCTCCCATACGACTATGGCGCACTGGAGCCGGCAATTAGCGGTGATATAATGCAGCTACACCACCAGAAGCATCATCAGACTTACATCACTAATTACAATAAGGCCCTTGAACAGCTCCATGATGCCATCTCCAAAGGAGATGCTCCTACCGTCGCCAAATTGCACAGTGCCATCAAATTCAACGGCGGAGGTATCTCCATTTCTCTCTCTTGTTTTGTTTTTACTGAATAATTCATTGATTTGAATTTATTTTTGACTTATTTGAGGAGGTTCTAGACACTTCACTTTTTTACCCTTGTCGGTTGCTATAGTTTGTTGAATTTGATTGATTGGCTGTATTATTGCATTTGTTCGAGATTAATTGGATTTGAATTGAACTGGAATATGAGAGATTGATCTTCCTAGGTGGTTCTTTTATTTGATGATGTTGGATTAGTCTAAGTGGAATTAATTATAGCAGTTGGATGAGAAGAGATTAGGAGGAGTCAATTTTGGACCCTCTGAGGTTTGATTGAATGAATTATCATGGTGGATGGCTGATATTTTTCCAAATACCAGTTCTAGTTGTGGTAATGACACCAATTGAATGCGTAAATGGTCTTTTTGCTTTTTTGGAAAATGAGAAATCCATAGATATCCAGGAATTAGTTACTATATAAATGTTTGCAGGCAACTTTGGTAGTCCAAAAGATAAACCTCAGATGGTCACAAACTATTAAGCTGATTTCCATCCCAGATGTATGTTGGTTCTGCACTCTCTCTCGCAACTTGTGTTGAGTCTCCCACCTCGGCTAGGGGATGGGGGACTATATGACTTGGGCAATTCTCACCAACTGCGCTAGTTTTTGGAGTGAATTTGGCCCAAGGTCTATTTCTTTAACAAGTTGCACTTTGATTTGCTTCCATGACTGAAATCCATTGTAGTGGCCAAACAACCAGTTGTCAAAGAATTATTTGTGTTGATTTTATATGTAATCATTCTTTTATCCAAGTTGATGATTTTTGTTTTTTACTTTTCACACAGGTCATATTAATCACTCAATTTTCTGGAATAACCTTGCCCCTATCAGTGTAAGCTTGCTCCCTCAATTACTTGTTTGTTCTGCTTTGAGGGGAAATGACATAACTGCTTAATCATATTGCAGGAGGGTGGTGGTGAGCCTCCAAAGGGTTCTCTTGGCTGGGCTATCGACACTAACTTTGGTTCACTGGAAGCTTTAGTAAAAAAGATGAATGCAGAAGGTGCTGCTTTACAGGGCTCTGGCTGGGTGGTAGGTCTCACTCCCTTTTCTTGGGTTTTTGTTGGTCAGCTTATATTGCTGCAAATCAATCTTTGGATTGTACCTTTTATTTATTTATTTATTTGAGCTTGCATTTATGTTTGCAGTGGCTTGGTGTGGACAAAGAGCTTAAGCGCCTGGTGGTTGAAACCACTGCAAATCAGGTGATTGATGCATATTCTGTTTATCCTATATGAATAGATAGATATGTTCTATTTATCCTAAATTAATAGATAGCTGAGCATTATCTTCAACAAGTGAAGTTGATGCCTCCACTTTGTTGCCTGGACTTAGAGGTTAATATTATCCAAGAAAGCGTGAAAAGAAAATGCATAAGACTGCTAATTTCTTGATTGCTTAGAAGTCTGAAAGCTGTAGACTAAATAATCTGACTTCCATTTATTATTAGCTGCCATAATTGAGAGATGTATTTTTTATGTTAATTGATGCTGTCTTTGCACGGTCTGAGTTTTCCTCTTTGGTTAATGAACTTCTCTAACCGGTCCTTTAGGGTTATTTGCATTTCCCCACCTCCTTGGTCTGTCAGCATTCTGCAGTCTACTTCATACGGCCCAGGCTTCAACTGTAGATAGGTCTTATTTTTGTCTTTTTTGACAATCCTTTTTATATAGGGGATTGCATAAGAACGTTGGCATATGCTTTCGCAATAGTTGCTTGTCAGGTTGTCTTATGAATTATGATAGGGATCATTTTTGGGATTATTTTGTTCTTGCAGGACCCTTTGGTTTCTAAAGGAGCAAATTTGGTACCTCTTATGGGTATAGACGTTTGGGAACACGCATACTACTTGCAGGTGATTTGATTATTCTGTTACAGTACTTTAGTACCCAAATATCATGTGTCTACAATGTTGTGACAATATTCGTGATACTACCAATGTTTTTCTTCCGAAGCATGATTGACATTGCTACTTCTTGCAAGCCAGGATTTTCTCCTTGCTAGTTGGTGGAGTTAACTATATGCTTTTGTTATATGTTGCATAGAACTGAAAAAAGGTTCAATAATGAGGGTGAATGAGCTTCTCTGCATGAATTTATTGAAGAGCTTCTTGTCCTATGTCATAGTTTATGGACAGACAGATGTTTTCAAAAGCCATTTTTATTAAGTCTGGTAGTTTTTATTCAAATTAGAATTATTATTGAACTTAACTGATTTGATTTGCTTTGCTTTTTTGTAATGCAGTACAAAAATGTAAGACCAGATTACCTGAAGAATATATGGAAAGTTATCAACTGGAAATATGCCAATGATGTTTACGAAAACGAGTGCCCCTGAAACAGGGACCATGTTTGTAAAAGCTTATGACGGGAAATAATTGCTGAGTGACACAAGCATCCTATGTGTCTTAATTTTTAGTCGCTGGTTGATGTAATTGATGTATGGATCCCAAATAAAACTACTCTTTATCTTGTGACTCAGTTTCTTGGACATCCAGTTCATCCAAATATAGTAACAGGCTTGTTGAAGTTCCTAGCTGAGTTTACTGAGCATCTGCCATAGCAGTCTCTTCTGTGTCAATATTCAGAATGAATCCGTATACTACTATCACCATACTCCATATTTTTGCATACTTTAGATACCAAGGTGGTAATGTACTAATGTTAAATGGAACAGCTATACTACATAGCTGACCTAATTGATCCTGAGGTAATGATGTTAATTGCAGCTGATTCTTAATGGATCTACTTAACAAAACTACATGAGCAACAATACATCTTAATCTCAATGTAGTTGCATTGGTTATGTGAACCATCCATATTCATTTCGCTTACTTGTGTTTGTCACTTCTAGTACTCATAATTTTTTTTTTTCAACAAGAGAACAAAATCCGTTCTCAACTGTCAACTAGAAGTGTTACATATTTCTTTATACACCCAAGCTGGGGTCAAAAACATGATAAGCTAAACTTAGCAAAGCTCTGCCTAGTTAAACCAAAACTGGGATTGGATCAGCAACCTCCAAATTTCTGAATTGCTCCAGTGGAAGCAAGTGCATGCAAAACTTGTAATCGTGACAACTGAATTTTGTGTAGCTAACCAACCAACTTTAATGGCATGAACTCATTTCATCAGGCTGTTGGAGATGTATCACAATCTTCACACATTCAACCATGGGGCAGTCTGTCTTAATCGCATTTGGGGCAATATGGGATCTGCTAACAGCATAACCTCCCTGTAATAAAACCCTCCAAAACGATGATGTTAATCTTGTCTAACGCTTGTAACAAGTAATAAATCTAAAGGCGCATATGGCAAGGAAATTATGCTTAAAATTCACTGATGCCACAACGCACTGGAATAAAATTGCTCCATCAGCAATGTTTTGGTACATGAATATGTATTCAAACTCAGATAAGAAAACAAGACTACAACAATAACAACATACCCACTATAGTTCCACAAATGAGGTCTGGAGAGGGTGGGGTGTACGCAGACCTTACCCCTACCTTTGTGGGTAGAGAGGCTTTTCTAATAGGCCCTCGACTCGTGAAATCATTTTCCAGAAACAGGTTTTGAAAGAAATGCAAGTGTAAAAATGAAAATATTAAAGAAAGAAACGTACTGACGGCAGAAATAGTAAAGATAACTAGTAAATAAGATAATATTAGCATAATAATAACAATGGAGGGTTTATTCACAAATAGACTTTGGAGCAGAACGGGATATTGGCATAAAATCACCCGAGCAAGAGAATCCATGCAAAAACACCATTTACTTGTGAGCTAAAAACATCTTTGCTCCCAAAGCTTGAATAAAAGACATCCTGCAGAACCCGTTCAACCCACCTAAATGATTATATGGTAGTTTACTTCCAACAGATTTTGTGTTAAGGCCATTGCACACCATGCCTATTTTACTCAAAATATAACTCTCTATTGAAGTTTTAAAAACATTGAGTTTAAATAAAAAACAACTACCCAAATGTTATTTAACACATAAACTTGTTTATATTCACGTTATTTAAAATAGACTTTGACATTTTTGTATGTATAAGCGTTTCACAGAATTATATTAAATATGATTAGCATATTGAGATGCAACAAATAATTGTGATTGATAAGTTGATTTGTATTACCATCTTCAAAAAATACAAATAACAGATCAACTTATTATAAAGGGTGTAATTATTCTGAAGTGAGCACTAAAGTGCCACAAATTATAGTTGAGTTTATTTTAAAGAGGAGAATTTTAAAAACAAATATTTCTTGTACTTCATTACTAAGCTTTAAATGTCATCTGTGCATTAGGAATTTCAAATTCAAAATAGTTCAATTTAATATTCTCGTATTTTATTTATTTGAATTAATTGAAAAGGTCAATAACTAATTGAAAAGATCTATAGATTCTCAAAGCAAGCCGCAACAAACACTATATACTGTTGGAGGTACTTACTCAAGCAAAACATATGTCAATTCAAGCTTGTTATCTACCTACATCACATTAAGATAATCAAACCCCGATCACAAATAGTCCATGGGTTCTATAATGCTCCACGCAATATCATTATTGAAAATTGCATATAAATTCAAAAGTTATTTGTTCTTTTTTTTTTTGGATGAGGTAAAAATATTTCATTTACAAGGCATCAACCAGATGCAACAAGTACAAATGAGATGTAGTAGCTAGCTACCAATACATGAGTGAACTATACTAAAGACCAGGGAACTAATGATGTCCAAAACATTACCAGTACTATTAACAGGGGTTATAGGTTACTCCATCAAAAAAACAAATTGCTACCTGAAGTCCAAAACATCTAGCTAATGTGTAGGAGATGAGCTTTCAGGTGTGTTTGGTATGGAGGAAACATCTTCTAGAAAATGTCTTCCATTTTTTCCAAGTTTGGTTGGTCAAAATGTTATGGATAATACCCTTCGGGTGGCCTATTGGTTTGGGTTTGGGACTTCCATGTTGGAGGTCTCAAGTTCGAAATCCCTTGCCAGCGAAAGTAAGGGGTTTGCCGGGTCGAGTTCGTCGCACCGGGCTTGCCTAGTGCGGGTTACCTCTCCGGTGTGATTTGCGAGCTATTGCATAGGAGTGGGGTTTTACCCTGTGCGCACCAAAAGAGTAGCGGCTGCAGGTTTCCCTTGTCATAAAAAAAATGTTTTGGATAATATTTTCTCTAGGAAAACAAGTTCCTTTAACAAATGAGGAAAACGAAATCCCTAATGGAAGTAGAGAAAACAAGTTCCATAAGTGGCATTCCAAGTCTATTGTTTCATCCCCACCCTTTGATCATCCCAACACCCACCACCCATGAGCCCCCCCCTCCTCCATAGTGTTTTGTTGGATTACATATAAATGCTCTTGGGACAATATCTTTTTTTTCTTATTTACCGAACACTAGAAAATAAGTAAAAAAAACCTACTTATTTTTCAAGAAAACACCAAACACACCCTTTAAGTTCCATGAAACTATAAACTTGGTATTAAATACTCCCTTTGTTTCAAAAAGAGTGGTCTAGTTTGACTTGACACGGAGTTAAAGAAAATAAAGAACACTTTTGAATCTTCTGGTCTTAAATTAAAGTTATGTCAAATGTACAAAATTGTCCTTTAATATTGTGGCCTTAAACATGCCACATGGAAAACTGAAATTAAAATGTTACCAAAAAAGGAAAGAGGTCATTCTTTTTTAAACAGACTAAAAAGGAAAGTAGATCATTCTTTTTTAAACCGACTAAAAAGGAAAGTAGGTCATTCTTTTTGAAACAGAGGGAGTACTTCCATAAGCAAGCATTTTCTCTAATATTTGGTGGGAAAACATCATTATGCTCATCCAAGGCTTGGTTAAACTTCAAACTATTCAAAGTTTCCTTTCCTAGCTTTACATGTTGTTGTCTGGCCTAATAGTTTGATATGTTCACTAAATAAATTTCATTTCCATCAAAAAATTTGAGTCTAAAATATCAAAAGGTATGTACAAATAAAGAAGGAAATTATGAGTGCTGGTGTTATTGGAGAGTTGATAAGGCTATCAAAAGATATGGAAAATGATCCCAACAACTATTTTTTGGTGTATCTAGATAGAGAGGAATAACATGTGGTGGTGTTTGGGTTCAAAAACAAGCAGCTTTGTTGTTAGCTTCAAGAGAATCGGTTTTTGAATTGTTTTTGGCAAAAAAATAAAGTTCTGAATCATTTGAAGAGGCTTTCATATGCATCAAAGTTAATAAATTCAATATTTACTACTCCTTCCTCATGTCAATTTGTTTGTCTAGTTTTCAATTGGCATGGAGTTTAAGAAAGTAAAGAAGATTTTTGAATCTATTGGTCCTAAACTAAAGATATGTAGAATGTACCAAAATGTCATTTAATCTCGTGGTCTTAAACATGCCATGTTGAATGTTAGAATTAAAGAGTTGTCAAAAAAAGAAAGAGACATTCATTTTTAAACAGACTAAAAAGGAAAGTAAGAGAAGCAACTTGAGACAAAGGTAGTAACTATTTTTATATTCTACTGAAGGTATTTAGGAAGTAGATTGTGTTTCTGTCAGCGGGCGAGCTGCTTGGCGCGGACACTGTTTTGTTCAATTTGTTTTGGACTGGGAAAGTGTTTTGCTCTAGAATCAAACCCTAGGGGTCTTTTAGCTGAAGGACATAGAGACACTGGTCAAATATTCCAATACCTACCTAAATGACTCTTTCACATTTTCTTTTTTACATTTTGCAGTGGTCAACACCAATTACAATTTACAAGGTCAAGCGTGTCAGACTATCTTTCTACAAATCTTAAATATCGTAAAAAAGGGACCTCACTGTTGTGGGATAAATGAAATCGTTATATTTACGCTCAATATGGAAAAGTTACTTTTGATTAAAGAGAAAGAACACTAAACCCTCCATGTAATACCTACACTAATGACATACCTTGTGCAGGCTGTTCATTATCACACTTAGGGGAGGCAAGTTAAGTTTAGCCCGACTTGCTATCTGCAAGTGATAAAACAATAAATTAAAGTTCAGAATATGGTAAAAACAATCAATAACTAATGTAATACAAAAAATGGAAATTGTGTGATGGTCCCAAACATTTAAGTAAATTATTCTGATTAATAAGAAATAATAGTAAAGAAAAATTGTTTAGTGAAAACCTCATCTGCATTGAGGTATCCAACAGGCAGTTTGGGGTCACTCTCATCAATCATCTGTTTCAATAGCTTTTCTAGGTTTTTTCCTTCTCCATCACCAAACCATCCCCACTGATCAGCCAAACTCATCATTTCTGTTAAATGGGGAGCATTGTGAAGAGGCCCAGTCCAGAGGGGTCCTGAAACTACAAGTGACCGCTTAACCTGAAAAGAAGTATAATGCTTAGGCGTGAGCCTGATGATAATTTTGTTTGACTATATGCACACACAACTCCACTCATTTTAAGGGTTACTATCAGGGGCGAATCCAAGGATTTATATCTAGTTGGTTCCAACCTTAGGTTATTACCATTGAGCCACTCATTTTAGTAATTTTTCAGAATATATCTGTACTCCATATTGAAAAAGGTTGGGATCAGTTAAACCTATTGACTATATGAGTCATCCTCTGTTGCTACTAGTTTTAATATTGGCATTTGATTTAATTTTAAGAAGACTACAATAACAAAAGGTAAATAAGGATTTCGATGTGTCAGACGTGGAGAAGGAAAAACCAGACAAAAAAAGAGAAAAAGTAGTTAACTAAAATGCAAGAGGAACACAAGACATGCCCATCCCCATGCAGAAAAAAAGTCGTACATGGGATTCGAACTCTTGATCTAACTTGTAGAGGTGCCCCGAATAAGCATTGCACCATAGGACTCTTTGAGCTTGTGTGCACATATATATTCTTGTCATTTTGGGGAGATAGACCATTGCTATAAATAATCTAAGGACGAGAGCGTGGGTACACTGCACACGTGAATCCACACCCCTCCACATGGATCACCCCAGGCTACATACATTTACTGACATGATTGGAGTAAGAACTTATGCAGGATTTTATGAAAATTAGAACAGGGGGTTAGGAATGGAGTTAGTGGCCTTGCACATGCCAATGTCACATAATTTGATAATGGATAAGTACGGGCTAAATAGTTCTTGATGCAACAATACCAAAATCGATATCCTATGAGGTACGAAAGCATACATTTGTACTACAAGGGCAGCTGATCTCACCAAGTTCATTCCAGGAAAATGCTCGAGTGTTCCCACATCGGTTGCAATAGCTGATAAAACTATAGTACCTGCCATGAGAAGCAAAGGCATCATCACCAAGTACTAATGAAATAACTCTGAAGAAGTCCACAACCGAGTTTACCTGCTAGACAGAGACTTTCCACGCTTGACTTGTAGCAACACTCTAAACACGGGCCCATGATATGAGTAGTACGAGAAAAGTGGAACAACATGATAACCAAGCACTGAAGCCTCTCTAACAGCGCCACCTATAAGCATCCGAAGACCTATCTCATTTGAGTATGGCAAAGGCCGAACATATGCTCCATAGGCAGCTAAGGACCTACAAAGAAAGAATGAGTTTTATGATCATCCCAGCACAAAGACAGGAGTCAGTAAATTTAAACAACTACTTGGGAAAGAGCTATTGCACTATAGTCCACAAGTAACTCCATACTGAGCCTAGAACTTTTCTCCCTTTTGTTTTTAAAATTTGATAAGTATGAGTCAAGCTGATTTTATCAAACACCAAAGATATCTTTATCAATGAAAATACCATCTGCAAAAACCTTCTGTCATACCAGTGCCTAATTATGTATAGTTTTGAATTAGTTTCCTGAACATTTACTTTGCAGTTCTACCTAAGGCGCCATCTGAGTAATCAAACCAGGTGTGATGAAGATTTTTTATCAATCAATCATAGGCGCGCAAACTTCTCTCCTTCTAAGCCTACTGTAAACATTTGACATGTAATTTGCAAGAAGGAACAGTTTTCGGAATTTCAAGCGAGGAAACTCAAATAAAAAAATAAAGAAAGGAACAATGAGTTTAAGGGGGAAGATGTGCCATTAGCACACAGTTTGCGGGGCACACATAAACACTAAGCAGAACTCAACTGTTGAGGCCTATGACCACCAGAAGAAAGCCCATCAGTGGAGGTAATGTATAGCAAGCCACCCAATTTCACAGCATCCAAAGCAACTCGCAAGTAACTGGAACCGCTGCCAAAAGAATCCACATCAATAAGGTCAAAATAATCCTTTCGCAAGTAACACTCAGCCAGTAACCTAGTGGCAGGCAAATGATTAACCTCCCATCTTTTTCCTTCTCCAGAACCACTTGCGACCCGAGACAGATTCCCAAAAATTATATCCCTGGTATTTTCATTTGCATCATTCGCCACAACGAAATCAGCGTCGGCCTCAGCTAAGTACCGAAGAGAACGAATACCACATCCGCACATGGCGTCGAGAACCCGGAGACTTCCTGTGGTATTTCGGTAGAGGGCGGCGGAGAGAACACCGAGGTCGCGAGCGGTGGCGCTTTCACTGCGGAAGAAGGTGTCGCCGACATCGAATTGATGGCCCCTTTCGGTTTGGCAGTGTGATTTACAGGGGGGTGGAATGTTCCGTTGGAATAGGAAGGTTTTGATGTTTGGGTTATCGGAGATAAAGGTAGGAATGGATAGCGGTTTGAGGTTGAGAGAAAGAGACGACATGGCGGGAAATGGTTAGATGGACTCTATTACTATGGGTTCTTATATGCTTTTATTTTTTTAATACATTGGTACTTGTTTCGTAATTGATTAAAGTTATGTGAATTATTAATGTAAGAATTAGAGCTTTGACATTACGAGGCTAAAAACATTTTTTTAAAAAAACTAAACATGGCAAAGACCCCCATTTATTTCAAAACAATACTCCCTCCATTTTATATTAATTTAATTTTTTCGGCATTTTTCATTTTTTCAAATTAACTTAATTGTTAAGTTTTTATTTTTAAGACTATTTTTAGAGTGTTCTTCCAATTTTACCCTTCTTTAGTTAGTATTGAAATTAGTGATTAATTAATATTTAATTATTTTAATCATAAATTTGACAATAATTAATAAGGTAAAAATGGAAAACTATGTTCAATTTATGTCTTAATCTATTTTTCTTAAAGGGTGTGAAACACCTCAAAAATTAAATTAATATGAAACGGAGAGAATAATAAAATTCACAAAGAACAAAAAACAAATGAAAAGGAGAAACAAAAACAAAGAACACAATCTAAAGAAGAAGCGAAAGGGGGAAAGCTACGCCCATCCACTGAAACATCAGATCTTCAAGATCCATCCAGTCTCTGAGCAAGTTTTCTACCGTGAAGTGATTGTGAAATAACTAAAGTATCATTTATTATTATTACTATATAATGTTGTCCGTGCTATGCACGGGCCCAATAATATAAATGGTATGTTTTGGGGCTACTAACGGATTTTTTGAAGCGATTATTTGCGTGGATAAAGGAATAAGTTTTTTTATCGCAAACCTGTACTTTCTTTGACGCTATTTAAGGCATAATAAGACTACCCACATACAACATTTTTTAAATATTTTATGTTGTCAATTATCATGATTTATAGTATTTTTACGATAGATTCACTTCAAGAATCAGTGGAATGTTTTGTATTTTTTTCAAAACATATTTTATGTTGTCAATTATCATGATTTAT